>LVTN01000847.1:70569-99607 GCA_001649415.1 Musa itinerans | reverse complement strand
CATAAAACCCTTTTCATTTTGAACAAGTTTACAAAACTTAGAGAAATACCTAAAGCATTCACTTTTGTGTGCTAAAAAATAAGTCCATGTGTATCTACTATAATCATCCACCATGACAAATGCGTATTTGCTATCTCCTAGGCTTGATGTAGCAATTGGTCTAAACAAGTCTATATGGATCAATTGCAAAGGTCTAGAGGTGCTTATTTGGTTCTTAGGTTTGAAGCAACCTTTTATTTGTTTTCCTAGTTGACAAGCATCACACACATTATCTTTGACGAACTTGATATGAGGAATTCCTCTTACAAGTTCTTTAGATAAAATTTGGGTGATTAATTTCATACTAGCATAACCTAATCTCCTATGCTAAAGCCAAGCATCGTCATTCAAAACCGAAAAACACATTTCATTGCAAAGGTCATTAATGTCAATAGTGTATACGTTATTTTGTTTTAGTGCAATCATAGATGTGTTTTTGTGTGGTTTTTCAATAATGCAAGCATTAGATTCAAATTTAACAATATATCCTTTATCACACAATTGACTAATGCTCAAGAGGTTATGCTTTAAGCCATCAACCAACAATACATCTTCAATAAAGAAGTTGGATTTGTTACCTATAGTTCCTTTGCCAATGATTTTACCCTTGTTGTTGTCTCTGAAGGTGACATATCCTTCGTCTATGCTAGTGAGCTTAGAGAATTGAGATGGATCTCTGGTCAGATGCCTTGAGCATCCACTATCAAGGTACCATCTCTTGCTCCTAGCTTGTGATGGTAAACGTTTCTACAAAAAAGGATGATTTTTAGGTACCCATTTGACCTTGGGTGCCTCAAAAATCGATCTTAATTGCTTATCAAATTGCATTGAGTCATTTGAGATTCTTTTATGAACCCAAATCAATTTATGTGGACTACACTTTTTAAATGGACAATGATAAGCTATATGTCCAAGTTTGCAACAAAAGTTGCATTTGTTTTGGGGTGAAATATGCAAGATAGGGCCTTATATAAAGGTGGTTGGATTTTGGTGAGAGCTACTCACAAATCCGATTCCACTTCTTTTATGAATGTGACCCTTATTAGTAAGGATCATGTTCGAGGACTTGCTACCAACCTCAAATTTTTCTAAGGTATCTTTAAGTAGCAAGTTTTCCTTTCTAAGTGTTTCTACTTCATGGCATTTCGTACATAGAGCTAAACTATCATTATGCTTAATTTTTAATTTATTAAAATCACTAACAAAAGAATCATGCTCCTTTTTTAATAATTTATATTTTTTACTAATTGAATTGCATTCATCAAATAAATCATGAAAATCATTTAATAATTTATCAAATGATAAATTTGCATCTATTGAACTTGTTACCTCATCTCCAATGGCCATTAGTACATAGTGAGCAACTTGCTCGGTGTTAGTTGACTCCTCTTCTTCGAATGCATTTAAGTCGTCCCATATTGCTTTGAGAGCCTTCTTCTTTGGTGTCCTCTTCTTGGCTTGGGGACATTCACTCTTGTAGTGTCCCAGCTTCTTGCATTCGTAGCATATTACTTGATCTTTCTTTGGTTCAAATTTAATTTTAGTATCCTTTTTGAATTTATTTCTTTTTATAAATTTTTTGAATTTTCTTATTAATAGTGCCAAGTCTTCATCAAAGTCCTCGTCACTTAAGTTTTCTTTCAAGTGATCTTCTTGTGTTCTCAGTGCTATATCCTTCCTATTCTTTGGAAGGGTGTCCTCAAGCTCTTCATGAGCTTTGCATGTCATTTCATAGGTCATTAGTGACCCAATTAGTTCTTCAAGATGAAAATTATTTAGATCTTTGGCCTCTTGAATGGCTGTTACTTTAGGGTCCCAACTCTTTGGAAGGGATCTTAAAATTTTATTAACAAGTTCAAAATCCGAGAAACCCTTACCAAGTCCTTTTAGACCATTGACGACATCCGTAAATCGGGTGTACATGTCTCCAATGGTCTCACTCGATTTCATTTGAAACAACTCATAAGAATGCACTAAAAGATTAATTTTTGACTCCTTCACTCTACTAGTGCCTTCATGAGTCACTTCGAGTGTGTGTCAAATGTCAAAAGTCATTTCATAAATCGATACTCGATTAAACTCATTTTTATCTAATGCACAAAATAAGGCATTCATAGCCTTTGCGTTTAAAGTAAAAGTCTTCTTCTCCAACTCATTCCAATCGTTTATTGGAAGAGAAGACTTTTGAAAACCGTTTTCGACAACGTTCCAAAGCTCAAAATCCATTGAAATTAGGAAGATCCCCATTCTAGTCTTCCAATATGTGTAATCCATCCCATTGAACATGGGCGGACGTGTAATTGAATGGCCCTCTAGGTTGCCGGCAAATGGCATCTCTCTTGGGTTTAAAACCAAATGAAAGTGAACCTTGCTATGATACCAATTGTTAGGATCAAGAGCGGTACTAAGAGGGGGGGTGAATTAGTATAGCAGAAAACTTTCGTTATTTCAAAAAACTTGTTTCGATTAAAACTGATTCTGACAAGAATGGTTTTGATTCAATCTGTTTCAGAAAGAATTTGAACTTGAAAGCTTTTGTGAAAGTGCAAGAGAAGACTAAGGTAATTTGCAGTAATGTAAATTGCACAAATAAAAAGCGTCGGTTTCGTAAAGTCTTCATACGATTAAAGCCGATCTCGGAAGGTGTTTACTTGAAAGCGTATGTAAACATAGTTAAAGTAAAGTAAGGAGGAGAGGCAGTTTGCTATAAAAGAAAGTTGCTCAAAGTAAATGCAAACCGACTTTTAGAGTAGTTCGGTCAATGCGACCTACATCCACTTTCGGATTCCTCTTCCGACGAGGTCACCGGCATCCACTAAAGGCCTTCCTTCAATATGCGAAGGCCAACTACCTTTTACAGCTTTTCTCCTTTTGCCGGGTTTAGGAGACAACCCTTACAAGTCTCACTCCTCTTTCTTGGATGGTTACAAGGCTAAGAGATGAAGGAGGAGAACTCTAACTTTTACAACACTTTAAGGCTCAGGAACTTAAGATTATGCCAATAGTTTTCGTGTCCTTTCATGTAGGAAAGGGTGAGGTTTTTATAGGCCCCAGTGGCTTAAAAAATGAAGCCAAAAAGTGTCTAATCCTGGATTTTCGGGGTCCTAGTGGTACCACCACCATTACTGGGTGGTACTACCGCCTGACACCTGACACTGGGTGGTACTACCACCTGACACTAGGCGGTACCACCGCTTAACAAAGCTCGGAGATCGAGCTCTGGCGGTACCACCGCTTGATAGGGGCGGTACCACCGCTAGTAGCAATAACTACCAGCGGTACCATCGCATGATAGGGGCGGTACCACCGCCCAGAATTCTTGGGAAACTGAGTCTCCCAGGTGGTGCCATCGTCGGCCCTAGCGGTGCCACTGTCGGCCAGGACTTCAGGGTCCTGGTTGGGCCTTGAATCCGGCTCAAACCAACCCAACTTAGGGCCCAGTTGGCCCCTAACTAAGTTAGTGGGATTATCTCCCATTCCTAACTTACTTTACACTCTAACTATGATTATTAAGACATGATTACTGCACTTCATGTTCTAGTGCGTCAATTGCTCTTTTGGCGTACTTCCGACGAACATCCAACGAACTCTCAGCAATGCTCCGGCGGACTCCCAGCAAGCTCCTGGACTTTGTGACGATCTTCTTGGCAAGTTTCGACAAGCTTCTATGGCAAGCTCTTGGACTTCTCGGTTGGTTCCCGTAGAACTTTCGATGAACATCCAAACTTCCGTCGAACTCTCGAACTCCCAATAAGATCTCGATCTTGACTCTAGTACAATACCTGCTTTATGTCTTACTGCTATCGTAGTTAATCCTATACACTTTTCTCAACATATATATTAGATCAAACAAATTACAATTGACTTCATCATCAAAATCCGAGATTCAACAAAAAGGGGAAGAATACAACTAGCAAGTTTTTGAAACATGTATACTAGTAAGTTAGCAAGTTTTACATCACTTTAGAATATGCAAGCTAGCAAGTTTTTGAGATGTGAAAGTTAGTAAAATTTTTGCTTCTCTTGAGATGTGCAAGCTAGCACTTTTGCTTCTCTTAAGATATGCTAGCTAGTACTTTTACTTCTCTTGAGATGTGTAAGCTAGTACTTGCCTTTCTCACCTTTATCATTATAAAAAAAAAGGAGAAGGGAAGGATTCAATAGTACAAAAATTTTAATCATCATATAAATGAATGAAAGATCAAATCATGAATTTGAAAGACCATGAATCTTTTTGACAAATCTTCTTTTGAAAAGAGGCAATCGTGGGAAATGATCTTGATTCAAAAATAAAACTCAAGTCATGAAAACCAAGAAATCAAGATAATGATCTAAAAAATATATAAGAAAGATTTATGCATTTGAAAGATTTAACATATCTAATTCTCTTCTAATATAATCAAATTATTCCTCATTCAATGGTTTAGTAAAAATATCTGCTAATTGATATTTTGTGTTAATAAAATCTAAAGATGTATCATAATTATTAATATGATCTCTAATAAAATAATATCTAATGTTAATGTGTTTAGTTCTAGAATGTTGAATGAGATTATTTGTTAAATATATTGTACTAGTATTATCACATTTTATTGGGATGTTTTTCAAGTGAAGTCTATAATCTTTTAAGGTATTTTTCATCCATATTACTTGTGCACAATATACACTTACTGCTACATACTCAACCTCAGTTGTAGATAATGCAACAGAATTTTGTTTCTTAGAAGATCAAGAAACAAGTATATAACCTAAGAATTGACATGTTCTAGATGTGTTTTTTCTATCTATTCTACATCCAGCAAATTCAGCATCGATATATGCAATCAAATAAATTTTTTTAGATTTTGGATACTATAATCCTAGATTAGGAGTTCCTTTTAAGTATCTAAAAATCCTTTTAACTACTTTGTAATGAGATTGTTTAGGATTAGATTGAAATCTAGCACAAAGTCCAACACTAAACATAATATCAGGTCTAGTTGCTATGAGGTACAGTAAACTTCCTATCATACACTATAAGTTTTTTGATCAAAACATTCTCCATCATGATCCATATCTAATTTTGTAAAGGTGCTCATTGGTATGTTAATAGCTTTAGCACTATCTATATGAAATCATTTTAACAAATCCAAACCATACTTAGTTTGACTAATAAAAGTTTCATCATTTAGTTGTTTAATTTGTAATCATAAGAAAAAAGTTAATTCACCCATTAAACTCATTTCAAACTCTTGGCTCATACTTTTGGTAAAAGATTCACATAAAGATTCATTTGTAGAACTAAAAATAAAATCATCAACATATACTTGAATAATAAAAAAAATATTTTCAAAATATTTAATAAATAATATGGTATCGATCTTGCCTTTCAAGAAGTTATTTTGTATAAGAGAAGAACTAAGCCTCTCATACCAAGCCCTAGGGACTTGCTTCAAACCATAGAGAGCCTTAGATAACTTATAAACATGATTTGAAAGAAAAGCATTTTCAAATTAGGGTGGTTGTTCAACATAAACTTATTCAGAGATAAAGCTATTAAGAAAAGCACTTTTGACATCCATTTGAAATAACTTAAAATTATTATAACATGCATAAGCAAGGAGTATCTTTACGGCTTCAAGTCTTGCCATAGGAGCGAAGGTTTCTTCATAGTTGATACCTTTTTCTTGGTTAAAACCTTTGGATATTAATCTAGCTTTATTTTGAATCATGATACCAAGTTCATTTTGCTTATTCCTAAAGACCCATTTAATGCCAATTACAAGATAGTTACTAAGCCTAGGAACAAGCATTCAAATCTTATTTCTCTCAAATTGATTTAATTCTTCATGTATTGTAAAAACCCATGAATCATCTTTAAGAGCATCATCAATGCATTTAGGTTCAATTTGAGATAAAAAGGTCATATTTGCACAAAACTTTTTAAAAGAGAAACGAATTTGAATATCTTTTGATATATCTCCAATAATTAGCTCCTTTGGATGTACATCTATATACTTCCATTCCATATGTAAGGATTCTTTGGAAATAGATGCACCCAAGTTGCTTGGGAGAGGAGGATTCTCATTCAAATTTAAAATGTCAAATTTAAAATCATCATCAAAATTATTTTTCTTAAATTCGGGAGACTCATTAAAAACAACATGGATAGATTCCTAAATAACCAAAGTTCTTTTATTGAAAACACGATAAACTTTAGAAATGGAGAAATATCCAAGAAAGATACCCTTATTGGATTTTGTATGAAATATTCCTAATGCATCCTTTTGATTTAAAATAAAGCATTTACAATAAAAAACTTTGAAATATGAAATATTGTGTCTTTTATTGTTTCATAATTCATAGGGAGTTTTAGATAGGAGAGGTCTTATAAAAACTCTGTTCATGACATTACATGTGTTAATAGCTATGTTCGTTTAGCATGATTCTTATCATCTCTTGGAAACTCTTATTTTTTCTCTAAACAACTCCATTTTGTTGTGGAATTCTTGGAGTAGAGAAATTATGATCATACCCATTTGAATAATAAAATTCTTAAAAATTATGGTTTTTAAATTTACCACCATAATCACTACGAATAGAAGAAATCATAAAACATTTTTCATTTTAAACTTGTTTACAAAATTTTATATAATATTTAAAAGTATCACTTTTATGTGCCAAGAAGTATAGCTAAGTGTATCTACTAAAGTCATCAACAATTACAAAAACATATTTATTACCTCTTGGACTTGTAATGTCAATTGGTCTAAATAAATCATATAAATTAATTGTAATGGTCTAGAGGTACTCACTTGATTTTTAGGTTTAAAGCTATTCTTTATTTGTTTACCTAGTTGGCATGCATCATAAACTTTATCTTTGACAAATTTAATGCTATGCATTCCTCTTACGAGTTCTTTAGTTATAATGTGTGAGATTAGTTTCATGCTAACATGACCTAGTCTCCTTTGCCAAAGCCATGCATTATCGTTTAAAGTCAAAAAATAAGTTTCCTCATAAAAATCATCAAGATCAATAGTATATACATTATTACTTCTTAAGGTAATCATAGATTTATTTTTGTATGGTATTTCTATAATGTAAGCATTAGATTTAAATTTGATGTTATAACCTTTATCACATAATTGACTAATGCTTAGCAAGTTATGTTTTAAACCATCTACTAATAAAATATTTTCAATTAAGAAGTTTGATTTATTACCTATATTTCCTTTACTAATAATTTTTCCTTTGTTGTTATCTCCGAATGTGATATATCATTCGCCTTGGCAAGTGAGCTTAGAGAATTATGTTGGATTTTCAGTCATGTGCCTTAAGAATCCATTATTAGTGTATCATCTCTTGCTCTTAGCTTTTGATTGTAGACATATCTATAAGAAAGTAGGGTTTGCTTTATGTACCCATTTAACTTTAGGTCCTTCATAAAAAGATCTACCTATTTTGACTAATGGCATTAAGTTATTTATGGTTCCTTTAGGAACCCAAATTAATTTGTGTAAGCTATATTTTTTAAATAAATATTTATAAGCATAATGTCCACACCTACTACAAAAATTATATTTATTTTCAAGGGAAATATGTAATGTGGGTCCTTTAATAAAAGTAGTTGACTTTTGTTGAGTGTTACTCATAAAATCAATTCCTTGATTAAGGTAATACTATATTTTCTTTCTTAAGTCAATCTAACTCTTTACTTCTTAAGGTAATACTATATTTTCTTTCTTAAGTCAATCTAAATCTTTACACTTAATGCAAGGAGTTAACAAGCATTTATCATGATCACTTTTCAATTTATCAAATATATCAGAGATAGATGCATGATCCTTTTTTAATAATTTATATTTCTTACCAACTATTTTAAGCTCATCATACAAATTATGAAATACATCAAGTAATTTATTATAAGGTAAAAATGATTCATTTGAGTCACATACCTTATTGTCGAAAGTCGTTAATGCGTAGTTCACCACCTCACCTTCATTGGTTTGCTCTTTGTCTTCAGATGCACTCGATTCGTCTCAAGTTGCCTTGAGTGCTTTCTTCTTCTTTGATAGCTTCTTCTTCTTTAGTTGAGGACATTCATTTTTAAAATGCCTTGGCTTCTTGCATTTATAGCAGATGATTGTGTCCTTTTCTAGTATGTTTTTATTCTTATTATCTTGTTTTATAATATTTATTTTATTTTTTATAATTTTTTAAAATTTTCTTGTAAGGAGTGTCATGTCATCATCATCGTCACTTGAGCTTTTGCTCAAGTGGTCTTCTTTAATTCTAAGTATCATATCTCTCCTATGTCTTCTTTAATTCTTATGTCATCATCATCATGTGCCTTACAAGTTATTTCATATGTCATTAATAACCTTATAAGTTCTTCAAGTGAAAAATTAAGTCCTTTACTTCTTAGATTGAGGCCACTTTTGAATCCTAACTTTTTAAGAGAGATCTTAATATTTTATTAACAAGTTCAAGATTAATAAAACTTTTACCACGAGCTTTTAAATCATTAACAACATTTGTAAAATTGGTGCACATGTCACTAATGGTTTCACTTGGCTTCATTTGAAATAATTCATAACTATATACCAAAAGATTAATTTTAAACTCTTTAACTCTACTTGTGCCTTTATATGTAACTTCAAGTATGTGCCAAATATCATATGTAGTTTTACAAGTAGAAATATGATTAAATTCATTTTTGTCTAAAGAGTAAAATAAGGTATTTATTGCTTTTCCATTTAAAGAAAAAGTTTTCTTGTTTAAATCATTCCATTCGTTCATGGGTTTAGGCTTTTGAAAATCACTTTCAATGACATTCCATAAGTCAAAATCCATGGAAATCAAGAAAATCAACATGTGTTTTTCAATAAGTGTAATCCGTCCCGCTAAACATAAGAGGACGAGTGATAGAGTAACCATCTTGATTGCCAATAAATGTCATTTAATCTCTTTTGAGTGTTAAACCAATTAAGAGATACTTGGCTCTAATACCAACTATTAGAATCGTAGTGGCACATTAGGGGGGGGTGAATTAGTGCTTCATAAAATTTCAATGATTTTAAAAATTTTGTTCGATGAAAATTGATGTCAAAAGTGTGCTTAACTTAGAGCAAGTGTAATAAGCAATTAAAATAGTAAGCAAAGAGAGTGAAAGGCATAAAGAAAATGCACACCAGATTTATAGTGGTTCAATCGTCATGATATATATCTACTTTTGATTCCTCCTCCGTCAAGGCCATCAGCTTCCACTAACTGTTGAATCTCAAATTTTGATGATGAAATCAATTGATTAATTTATAATCTAATCTATGTGTTGAGAAAAGCGATGTAGGACTAACTTCGATCATGAAAATGCAAAGTAGAAGAATCAGATGTTGGGCCAGAGTCAGAGATCGGGCATCGGGTCGGAGGAATCAAGACGTTGCGCTAAGATCGGATGTTGCGGGAGTCAACATGCAAATGGGTCAGGTGATACATCGAAGGTTCGGACGATGCGCTAGAAGTTCGTCGAGAGTTCAAATGAACAAATGATAAGCCGAACAACTTAGATTTACTGTCTTGTAATTATTTAAGTCTTTATTATCGAAGTTAGGTCTTAATTTGAGTTAATTTTAGGTGTAACTCTATTAACTCAATTAGGGACCAATTAGGTCTGAATCAGGACTGAATTGAGCATGTTGTTTGGCCCATTTAGTGACCTATAGCAGGGTCTGGCAATGGCACTACCAGGTCTGGTAGTGGAACCGCTAGAAGCTCAGCCTCTCAAGTATAGATTAGGCGATGGTACCGCCCATTGTCAAGCGGTGGTACTGTTGGAGCCTAATCTCCAAGGCTATCAAGCGGTAGTACCGTTTAGACTAGCGATAGTACTACTAGAGAAGGGTTGTCAAGGGTAGTACCACCCAGTACTGGCGGTGGTACCACTAGTACCTTGAAAACCCAAGATGAGATCGTTTTTTGCTCCAAGAAATCTACAACAAAATGGAGTAGTTAAGAGAAAAAATAGAAGTTTACAAGAGATGGCAAGAACCATGTTAAATGAATATAGCCTACCCAAATATTTTTGGGCCGAAGCGAATAACACGATATGGTATGTCATGAACAAGGTTCATGTAAGACCACTACTTTCTAAATCTCATTATGAATTATGGAATAATAAAAGACCCAATATTTCATATTTTAAAGTTTTTAGTTATAAATATTTTATTTTAAATAAAAAAGAAGTCTTAGGAAAATTTGATGTAAAATCCGATGAAGGCATATTTCTTGGATATTCCTCTATTTCTAAATCTTATCGTATCTTTAATAAAAGAACTTTAGTTATAGAGAAATCTATTCATGTTGTTTTTAATAAGATTTCTAAATTTAAGAAAAATAATTTTGATGATGATTTTGATTTTAATACTTTAAATTTGAATAAAAATTCTCCTCTCTCAAGCAACTTGGATACATCAACCTCTAAAGAATCCTTACTTAAGGAATGGAAGTATGTAGATGCTCATCCTAAGGAGCTAATCATTGGAGATACATCAAAAGGTATTCAAACTCATTCTTCTTTTAAAATTTTTTATACTTATACAACCTTTTTATCTCTAATTGAACTCAAATGCATTGATAATGCTCTAAAAGATCATTCATGGATTTTTGCAATGCATGAGGAATTAAATCAATTTGAGAGAAATGAGGCTTGTACCTAGACCTAGTGACCATCTTATAATTGGCACTAAATGGGTCTTTAGAAATAAGCAAGATGAACTTGATAACGTGATTCGAAACAAGACTAGATTAGTGGCCAAAGGTTTCAACCAAGAAGATTATATCGGTTATGAAGAAACCTTCGCTCCTATAGCAAGATTAGAAGCCACAAGGATACTCTTTACATATACATATTGTAATAATTTTATGTTATTTCAAATGGATGTTAAAAGTGCTTTTCTTAATGGCTTTATTTCCGAAGAAGTTTATGTTAAACAACCACCCGGATTTGAGAATGTTTTTTTTCCTAACTATGTGTTTAAGCTATCTAAGGCTCTCTATGGATTAAAACAAGCCCCAAGGCCCCAAGAGCTTAGTATGAGAGACTTAGTGCATTTCTTATTTAGAATAATATTTTAAAAGGCAAGGTTGATACCATAAAATAATTTTCTTATTGTTCAAATTTATGTTGATGATATCATTTTTTATTCTTCAAATAAATCTTTATGTGAATCTTTTGCTAAAAGTTTGAGCCAAGAATTCAAAATAAGTTTAATAGGTGAATTAACTTTTTTCTTAGGATTACAAATCAAATAAATTAGTGATAGAACTTTTATTAGTCAAACTAAGTATACTTTGATATATTAAAATGATTTAATATTGATAGTGCTAAGGCTATTAACACACCAATAAGCACTTCTACAAAATTAGATATGGACATTGATGGAGAAGGTTTTGATCAAAAAACTTATAGGGGTATGATAGGTAGTTTACTATACCTCACAGCAACTAGACCTGATATTATATTTAGTGTTGGACTTTGCACTAGATTTTGATCTAATCCCATGTAATCTCACTTAAAAGCTATTAAAAGATTTTTTAGATACCTAAAAGGAACTCCTAATTTAGGATTATGGTATCTAAAATTTAAAAAATTTAAATTAATTGCTTATGTCGATGCTAATTTTGCTGGATGTAGAATAGATAGAAAAAGCACATCTGAAACATGTCAACTCTTAGGTCATGCACTTGTTTCTTGGTCTTCTAATAAACAAAATTCTGTTACATTATCCATAATCGATTCTGAATATATAGCAGTTGGTGCATGTTGTGCATAAGTTTTTTAGATGAAAAATACTTTAGAAAACTATGGACTTTACTTGAAAAACATCCATATAAAATGTGATAATACTATTACAATATGTTTAACAAAGAATCTCATTCAACACTTTAGAACTAAACATATTGATATTAGACATCATTTTATTTGAGATCATGTTAATAATTATAATATATCTTTAGAGTTTATTGATACAAAACATTAATTAGTAGAGATGCTTACAAAATCATTTAATGAGGAACAATTTAATTTTATTAGAAGAGAATTATGCATATTAAATCTTCTAAATGTATGAATTCTTTTTATATATTTTTCGGATCATTATCTTGATTTCTCAATTTTCATGACTTAGAGCTTTCTTTTTGAATCAATATCATTTCCTATGATTTTCTCTTTTCACTATTTACAAAAAAAGACTTGTCAAAATGATTCATAATATTTTGGATTTATGACTTGATCTTTCATTCGTTTATGTGATGAATGAAATTTTTGCACCATTGAATTATTCCCCTCTTCTTATTTTTTTTATATAATGACAAAGGGGAGAAAGAGAAGTGCTATTTTGCACATCTCAAGAGAAGCAAAAGTGCTAGCTTACCCATCTCAAGAAGCAAAACTTGCAAACTTGGACATCTAAAAAAAGAAGCAAGAATTACTAACTTTTACATTTCAAGTAAAAGCAAATATTGCTAACTTTCATATCTCTAAAACTTGCTAGCATGCATGTTTTAAAATGATGTAAAACTTGCATGTTTCAAAAACTTGCTAGCTTCTAAAGTGATGTAAAACTTGCTAAAATTACTAGCTTGCATGTTTCAAAAACTTGCTAGTTATACTTTATTCCTTTTTGTTGATGACAAAGGGGGAGAAGTAATGATACAATAATATTTTTAAAATGTGAAAATGTTAAAAGTTTTGGTATCATGCTTGATGATTTTATATTATACATGATGATGGTTTGATAATGTTAATGTTTTGGTATAATACATGATATGCCTAAGTAATGATTCTATATCTTGAAATTATGCATGATGATTTGAAATTATGCATGCAATACTTCAATTTATGCAATGATATACATATGATATGATGTGTTGCATATGATCACTATGATTCATGATTGTTTTGACTTTAATTTGAAGATATTATGATTAGAAAGTCATCATTGTTTTGAATTAAAAGTTTATTTTGATATAACATATAGATAGGGGGAGATAAGGTTAACTCCGTCATCAATTGGTTGTCATCATCAAAAATGGGGAGATTATTGAATCTCGAATTTGATGATAAAATTAATTAATGAATTTATGAGCTAATCCATGTGTTGAGAAAAGTGATGCAAGACTAACTTCGATCATAAAAAGATAAAACAATTAAAGTAAAAGAATCAAACGTTGGGCTAGAGTCAGAGATCGGGCATCGGGTCAAAGGAATTATGAAGTTATGCCAAGATCGGATGTTGCGGGAGTCAACATGCCAATGGGTCGAGTGATACGCCGAAGGTTTGTATGATGCGTCAAAAGTTCGCCGAGAGTTTGGATAAACAAATGACAAGCCGAACAATTTAGATTTACTATCTTGTAATTGTTTAAGTTTTTATTATCGAAGTTAGGTCTTAATTTGAGTTAATTTTGAGTGTAACATTATTAACTCAATTAGGGGCCAATTGGGCCTGAATCAGGGCTGAATTGGGCCTATTGTTTGGCCCATTCAATGACCTATAATAGGGTCTAGCGATGGCACCGCTAGAAGCTCAGTCTCCCAAGCACTTACTAGGTGATGGTACCACCTAGACTGGTGATAGTATTGCTGAAGCCTAGTCTTCGAGGTTGTCAGGTGGTAGTACTACTCAGACTGGCAGTAGTACCGCTAGAATAGGGTTGTTAAGGGTAGTACCGCTCATTATTGGCCGGTGGTACCGCTAGTACCCAAAAACCCAAGATGAGACCATTTTTGGCTCTAATTTTGAAACCATTTGGGGCCTATAAATACCCCACTTATCCCTGCTCGGTTTACATAAGAATTGAGAATGAAAACATATGAAAATGCTATTGTAATCTTATGAGAGTTCTCCTCCTCTTCTCCTAAGTTAGATTTTTGTTTAAGGAAGGGGTAAGTGACTTGTAAAGGTTATCTCCTAAACCTATGAAAATGAGAAAAGGGTTATAAGAGGGTACTTAATCTTTGCTCATTGAAAGAAGATTGATAGTGAAAGTTAGTGGTCTTAACGGAGGAGGAATCGGGAGTGGACATAGGTCACGACGATTGAACCACTATAAATTTGGTATACTCTCTTCTTTGTTGTTTATCTTTATTACTTACTAATTTTGTTTCTCACTCCACCTTGCACTTACTTTAAGTTAAGTGCACTCAATATTGGTTTTCATCGAATGAGATTTTGAATCGACGAAAGTTTTCCAAAAGCACTAATTCACCCCCTTTTAGTGTCGATTTTGATTCTAACACTAACGATCTTTTTTCAATGGGCGAAGACCAACTAATCTTGTTACAACTCTTTCTCTTTTCATAGGTTTAGGAGAGAACCTTTACAAGTCTCACACATCCCTTAAATAGAAATATAAACTTTTGAAGAAGAGGAGGGGAACTCTCAACACTTTTCAAGATTACAACTTTGATTCACCATTATATTTGTTCACTCTTTCCTATATCTAACTAGTTGGGAGGAGTAGGGTATTTATATGCCCCAAATGGCTTCAAAAACAAGGTCAAAGATTCAAATTTTTGAGTCTTCCAAGTACAGGCGGTACCATCGCTTGTGTTTGACGGTGCTATTGCTTGACAGAACCTTGGAGACAAGGCTTTAGCAGTACTACCATCAGTTTGGGCGGTACCACTGTCTAGCAGCATTAATTCTTGTGGTCCCACCGCCCAATCTGGGTGGTACTATCGCCTGATAGCTTAGGAAAGTGTGTACATCACTTTTCCAACTCATAGGTGATTCCACTGCTTAACCTAATATGTCGGTCATTGAATGAGCCTAAATCAGTCTCAGTTCAAGCCAAATGGGTCTTTCATTGAGTTAGCATGATTACACCCAAAACTAACTTAATTTAAACCTAACCTTCAACAATCAAGACATAAACAATTAAAGATAAGAATTCTATGTTGTCCAGCATGTCATTAGTTCTTCCAAACTTTGTCCGAACTTTCGACGCATCATCCGAATCTTTGACGTATCGCCCAATCCATCGGCATGTTGATCTTGGCGTGATGTCCGATTCTTTTAGCCCAATGCCCAATCTCTAACTCCAGCCCAACATATGATTCTTTTGCTTTAATTGTTTTGCCATTTCATGATCAAAGTTAGTATTACATCATTTTTCTCAAAATATCAATTAGATTATAAACTCATCAATTGACTTCATCATTAAAATTCGGGATTCAACAAAAATCACTATGTACAGGGGAAACCCTTTTGTTTTATTTAATACATGAGCATATTTTAATTTTAAAATGGCCTAATTTTCACTACATTCTTATCGATAGTAATAATGTGAAAATATAAATGTGACATCTTACTTAGTTATGTATGTAGGGTATAAGTGAAACTTGGAGTATGGTATTACATGAAGTCTAATATTGGGGTAGAAAAAAATATATATTTTTACATTGATAAAGGGATAATCAGATTTCGGGATATATTATATAAACCAAAGAAGCTTGGCCTCAAACAAGAAATTTTACAGGGATATGTGTATAGAGGCATACTCATCTATATACTTAGTACACCCTAGAACAACCAAGATGTATAGGGATATAAAAGAGTACTACTGGTGACTAAGAATGAAGAGAGATACAATCCAATTTGTTGAGAAGTGTTTCATATGTCAACAAATTAAAATTAAATATTATAGGTCAATAAGTACCTTGAGACTATTGCAAATATCCCAATGAAAATGATGAGAGGTTAACATTGATTTTGTTATGTGCTTGCCTAAAACTAGCAAGGGACATGATGGAATTTAGATCATTATGGGTAAATTGATGAAGATAGTCTACTTCCAATGGATCAATATGCTCAATTATAAATCTAGGAGATAATTAGACTCCATAGTATGCTAGTGTCCATTGTGTTAAATAAAGACTCCAGATTCACATTAGGATTTTGGAGGAGTCTACATTAGGCACTAGGGACAAAGTTAGCTTTTAGCATTGCATTTTATCATCAAACATATGGTCAATAAGAAAGAATCATTTAAATATTAGAGGATATGCTAAGAGCTTGTGACATGGATTTAAGGGATCATGGAGTAAATATTTACCTTTGGTAGAGTTCGCCTATAATAACAGTTATTAGACAACCATTGGGATGACATCATTTGAAGCACTATATAATAGAAAGTGTATATTACTTGTTTATTGAGATGAGATGGGTAAAAGAAAATATTTGAAGTTAGATTTAGTGAGAAAAATAATAGAAGTAGTAGAAAATATTCGTCGAAGGATGAAGGCAACACAAAGTCGATAGAAATGTTATGCCAATAACAAGACAAGACCTTTAAAATTCAAGATATGTGATAAAGTATTCTTAAAGGTGGCACTAATGAAAGGAGTTATGAGATTTAGAAAAAAAGGCAAGCTAAGTCCTCGAAATATAGGACCATATAAAATTCTTGACCAAATTAGTAATGTGGCCTATAGACTAGTCTTACCTCCTGCATTATGAAAGGTGCATAATCTATTTCATGTATCAATGTTGAGAAAATACATTTCAAATTCTTCTCATGTCCTGAAAAAATAATCAATAGAATTGTATGAAAATTTGACGAATGGGCTATACATATTCTTGGTAGAAAGGAGAAAGAATTTTGTAATAGGAAGATTGTTTTATTTAAAGTGCTATAGAGGAATCAAGGAATCAAGCAACGGAGGAAACAACTTGGGAAAGGAAAGAAGAGATGCGCGAGAAATATATAGAGCTATTCAATTAAGGAATTTTGAGCATGAAGTTTTTATTAGGAGGGAAGGATTATAATGCTTGAGTCTCATACACATTGAATTATAGCTAGTATGCTAATAAAAGTATAAATTATATATATATATATATATATATATATATATAAAAATTATCTTCACTTCATGATATGATTTGTGATGTCTATGCTTCATAAATATGATAAATGACATACTCATGTTTTCGACGTGTATGATTAAAGTATATTCTTTCCAAAAATATTATTCTCAGTATTCTATAAAATATTGGTTGAGCATGTATAAGTATTAATATTTACGTTAAGTATAATACAATAAGTTAAAGTGTACTAGCGAGCATGAATATGAGATTAAGTTATGGTAATAAGCATACATATAGTAACTAGAAATGATGATTGAACTATAATCGACCTTAAGTGAATCTTAAGGCTTGAATAAGTTTGAACATAATTAAAGTAAGAAAGTTTAAGTTCTAAACTTCATGTATATAGAGGATAATAAGCTACTCACTCATGGATGGAGTAATAAAAAATTAAATAAAGATGTAAATCAAAGAAGAGTATTATACTAAGAATGTTAAGATACATAAGTAAGATTAAAGGATGAGTTTAGCTTAAAAATATTATCTTTGTCAAACCAAATTAAACTCAATGGAAGTTGCTACAATATTATAATTATATTAGTTAAAAAAACTTAAAATGATGCCTAATGGGATTAAACTCTAGACATCAAGGCAACCTCTAAAGTACCTCTATATTATTTTAGCCACATTCTCTTTACCAACTTGATAACCTATGATTTTTTCTCTTATTCTATAGCCATTCTCTTAGATTTTCTCATGAAGGCTAGGAAACCCTAACTCTAAAGAAGATTAAGGAAAGAAAAACCTAATTCTTCCCTTGCTATACCTAGGGTTTCAATTTTATAGATTATAGGCTAAATTTTTTAACCATTTTTGAGTAATCTAGACTTTGAATTTATCTTTGATTTTTGGTATATTTTGTATGATTCTTTTATGGTTCTAAACCCTCCAGTATCACCTTAATCTGATATCAATGATTAGAGTTATGATTGTCTCAATATGAGGTACTTAGAATCCTATATTTTCTAATATTGGGTTATATTCGAGTTAAATTAACCCACTTAGGGATATGATTAGGTTCTAACATTTTGATATATTTTAAAAGATATTCTAAGAGTTATATGAGATTTGGAATTGAGTGAATACTATCTTTGTCCACTAAGATATGAGGTTCATAAATTCAGATAGACCTAACCTAATTTTAATAGAACATAATAAGTGTTGGTAATTAAATTAGCCTCCAAATGATTTGGTTTTATGCTAAATTTTAGTGTATACTTATTTTATATGTTTTCTAATTTTCTACAATATTTCATGATAATTCAAGATCGTTTGGTCAACTAGAATAATAAAGTAAATTTTTTTTATAGAATTATATGATAGTTTGATTAATGCTAACTAGTTCATTTGATTAGAGAGTGAATTGTTAGAAAATTTGGTCATAGAATCTAGATAATTTTTTAGCTTAGTATAGTTTATTTATGAGGGATTTTATTAATTTTTTTCTATGGATTATTGTAATTAATTATTATAAATCTATAATTCAAGAAGTAGGATTCTTAATTAATATATTTCATGACCTTATGCTCCTAATTTGATGTGTATCGCTTCCTAGCATACTTGATTATTAAGGAATGTGGTCTTTTATTAGAATTATTATTATTTAGTTCAATCAGGTAAGTATAAGTTTAATTCACTATAAAATAATGATCGTATAAATTATTATATGAATAATATATTTTGAAAAGTATATTTCAACAAATATGATCATGAGCTAAATGTGAATGTATGTATTTTATAAGCATAAAAATATAAATAGTGATAAAAATATCTTGTATGCATGTATATATGATGACATGCGATGTGGGAATATATGAATATATTACGATATGCAATATATGTATATGCTTTAACATGCGATGTGGAAATACATATATGTATTATGAGGTGCAGGAGTGTGTACATATATTATGACATATGGTATGGGAGTGCATATATATATTATGACGTGTAGTGTGGGAGTTCATATATATATTATAGCGTGCGGTGTGGGAATGTATGTCTATATTATGATATATAATGTGAAAGTGCACATATTGTTAAATCTCATATTTTAATGATGAAATCAATTGGTGAATTAATGATTTAATTTATGTGTTGAGATAAGTTATGTAGGACCAACTACGATCATGAAAAAGGTAAAACAATTAAAGAAGAATTAAAGTTTGGGCCGGAGTCAATGATCGAGCATTGGGTCGGATGAATTGGGGGATACACCGAAGGATTGGACGATGTAGTTAAAGTTCATCGGAAGTTCACTGGGAGTTCATCGAAACCTCATCGAAAGATCGTCGGGAGTTCGTCGGAAGTTCACTAAGAGTTTGATTGAGCAATTGACGTGTCGAACAATTTAGATTGCTTGTATCGTAATTGTTTTAGTCTTAACTATCGTAGTTAGGACTTTAATTTGAGTTAGTTTTGAGAGAAATCCTACTAACTCAATTAGGGACTAATTGAGCCCAAAACATGACTAAATTGGGTCAATTGGATGGCCCATTTAGCCACTTGAAGCCACGTTAGGCGATGGCACCGCCCAAATTGGGAGGTAGAACCACTTGAGGCTTAGCCTCCTAAGTGGTCTAGGCGATAGTATTGTTGGCAATTAATGTTGTCAGGTGATAGTACTGCTAGAGCCCAATCTTCGAGGCTCTATCAGGCGATGGTACCACCTAGACCGGGTGGTGGTACCACCCAATACTAGCAATGGTACCGTCAGTACCCTGAAAACCTAGGATGAGACACTTTTTGGCTCTATTTTTGAAGCTATTGGGGCCTATAAATATCACTCTTTTCTGCATGAAAATGTACGAAAGTATAAACAAAAGTCTTGAGATTTTGGGTTGTAAAAGTGTTGAAAAAGTGCTAAGTGTCCTCCTCCTTATTTAGCTTTATGATCATTCTAAGAGAGATGTGAGGCTTGTAAAAGTTGTCTCTTAAACTTGTAAAAAGGAGAAAGAGTTGTAAGAGGGTAGTTGATCTTCGCTCATTGAAGAAAGACCATTAGTGGATGCCGGTAGCTTCAATGAATGAGGAATCGGGAGTGGACATAGGTCACGATTACCGAACCACTATAAATCCAATTTATACTTTCTTTTTACATTTCATTGCTATTATATTCTGAGTTAATTGTTTAGTTCACTTACTTTAAGTCAATCATAATTTTATTATTATTTTCATCAAATGAAAATTTTCTAAAACCGATATTTTTATTGAAAGCACTAATTCACCTCCCCCTCATAGTACCGACTTGATCCTAATATGTATATGTTACGATGACATATGGTGTGAAAGTGTATATATAAGTTATGATATGAGGTGTAAAAGTCCATAAATTTGCTATATTTCCTATATGTGCATATAAGCATTTAGAATTATTTTGACATAGAATTTTACATCCTTATTGTGCATATACTGTGTAGAGTTATGTTTTACTAAAGAAGTCATAAGATGATGTGTTTATTATTAATTGTCATATGATGATGATTTTAAAATATAGTATATATATCATGATTGCTTACCCGAACAAAGCTATAATGGCTTATATTTACTAAGTGATTATTTACTATAGACTCTATTTTACAAGTAAAGATGCTAGTACTCCACCCTATTGATTGGGTAGGGAATTGAGCAAGTGCAAGCTTATGCCAGGGCATATATGGATAATGACCTATGGGCATTTTATATGTATAACTTTTAGATATTATTTGTGTGTGTTTTTCTTTTGTTAGAGGTTATAATTATGTATAGGTTTTAAAAACACTATGTATAAGAGAAACCCTATAATTTTATTTAGTAAATTAGCATGTTTTAATTTTAGGATCATGTATTTTTTGTTTCACTATTATTGATAGTAATAACGAAAATTTGAAGTGTAGAATCCTAGTTTAGTTATGCATTGATAGTATGGGTGGAACTAGAGTAGAATGTTGCATCCTATATATGTGTGTTTTGATTTATTTTAAATCAAAATTTTATCTCTTTCTTATGCATCTGCTATGTGATGGGGTTATATATTGCCAATAAGGTGATAAGAAGATGTAATTGTCTTAAAATATTTTACCCATTTATATATACATGCGATGTGGGAGTATATATACATATATATTATGATATGATATGTGGGAGATCATGGATGCATTATGATTATATATTGCATGTGCTATTACCTATTCTTTTATAGAAGAATTGCGACTTACTTTCAATCATAGTTTTGCCTCTTGATTATACATTATTTATGCTATGAGGTTATATATTGCTAAAGAGGCTATAATAAGGTGACTTCACAATGAAATATTTAATGCATTTGATTTTGAAAGGTTGCAAATATAACATGATGCATACTCATCTGAATATGTTAAATTAGAATGTTATACTTATTGAGTTATCACTTATTATAGATCTCATTTTGTAGGTAAGGATACTATTAATCTAATGTGATGGGCAATAATGTAAATAGGTATGGGCTCATGCCAAAGTAGATACAAATGATGACCTATGATATATTTTTATGTATATGAGTTTTGGATTAGATTGTATGTGTTATTTTAGATTATTTGGTTATAACATATGTATAGCTGTCAAACACTAATATGTATAAAAAAATTCCTATCTTTTTTTAGCAAATTAGTATATTTCTAAATTATTCACTTTTTCACTATACCATTTTTGATAGCATTAGTAGTATCCTATTCTAATCATGTATGTAGGATAAGTGTAGAACCAAGAGTAGAATATTTCAAGTTGTAATATCATGACCCAGGTCGTGAATCCTGTAGATTGTCTATATCCACAAAAGAATGGGAACCTACTCGATCATCTTATAAGTTTTAATAATTGAATTGTGTTGATTTGCTTCTTTAAAAATATGTAATGTTATTATATTTAGTAGATAGTATGTGAATAAATTAAGGTTAATCAGAAAGATACCATGAGAATTAGATAACACACAAGTAGTTCTGGTGACTCCCAAAGATAAAGAGGCAACCACCTATACAATTCAATAAGATATTATGATTAATAGGTTGACAAAATGGGAAAGAGATAACATAGACAGTCAGAGTGGTTATTGGCTCATTGATAGGAAGCGATGCTGATAGCATGAGGATGAGATGTTTTAAAATTTACTAAGTGAGAATGATTCACTACTTTTTGAAATTAATATAGATCAACTAGTGGTAGAGGAGAGATAAGTAAGATATTTGACAAATGCTATCGACAATAGGGGGGAATAAAAAAGTCAGGCCAACGGATGTGTTAGTTATGAATAAATTTCTGAAGGTATTTCCAAATATCCTCCTTGGACTACAACTAGACAAGGAGATTGAGTCTGTCATAGACTTACTACCTAATACTAAACCTATTTTTAAAGTACCCTAAAGAATGACCTTTAGTAGAACTGGAGTTAAGGATACAATTGTGGGAGCTCCTAGATAAAAAATTCATTTGGTCTAACTTTTCACCATGGGGATCCATAATCCTATTTGTACATAAGAAGGGTGGGATAATGTGATTGTGTAGAGACTAAAGAGAGTTGAATAGGGTGAATATTAAGATCAAATACTCACTCCCTAGAATTGATAACTTATAATCGGTTGCAAGGTGCTGTTCTCCAAATTTGATTTGAGATTAGAGTATTATCAATTAAAAATTAAAAAAAAGAGGGCATTCCTAAAATTACCGTCACAACTTGAATTTCTTGTAATGTTATTTGGTTTATTTAATACATTGGCAGCTGCATTACCTAGACTATGTCAAACGGTGGTACCGTTAGTCTAGGCAATGGTACCACCTAGTGTTAGTGCTATAGACGGTGGTACCGTCAGAACCCAGAAAACCTAGGATGAGATCTTTTTTTGCTCCATTTTTAAAGTCATTTAGGGTCTATAAGTACCACAGTTATTTCTACTTGGAAGAGCATGAAATTGAATAGAAAATGGAAAAAATATATTTGAGAAAAAAGTATTGTAATCTCTCTAAAGTTAGTGAGTCTTTTCGTCCTAAAATTACAAGATCTCTAAGGGATGAGTGAAGTATAAAAGAGAGAGGTGTAAAGGTTCTTTCCTGAGCCTGTGAAAAGGAGAAAGAGTTATAAGGGTAGTTGATCTTCGCCCGTTAAAAAGAAGATCGGTAGTATAAAGCAGTGGCCTCGAGTGAAGAGGAATCGGGAGTGAATGTAGGTCACGACGATTGAACCACTATAAATCTAGTGTGTTTTTTTCTTTTGCTACTTACTTTTATTAGTTACTTAGCTACTCATTTCACTTTACATTTACTCTGAATCAAGCTTAAACACTTTACGATACGGGCTTTATCGAAACGATTTTTTCTACATTGAACGAGTTTTCAAATCGACGTTTCTTACGAAAGTACTAATTTACCCCCTCTCTTAGTATCGATACGGTCCTAACATATTGTGTAAACATATTGCACTCATAAAATATTTTTTAACATTTGATCTTCTACTTATATTCCAAACATATCTAGTATTTTTTAGAAAAGATTTGCATTAGACTGACATATGTCACTAGTTTTTTATTTTATGATTTTTTTTATATTTTTATGAATTATTTATCTTGTGAAGTATGTGTCATTTTTCATCTTTATTCAATTTTTTATTTCCACAGAAATATCATAAATCCATATAATATATTTAGATATTTAAGTTTCTAAATTAGTCTAAAACACTTAGAAAAAATTTTAGACTATAGAAAATATTTCCTAATATGCGATATATTATTTTTGGATAAAATCCAAAATTAGTGTATCACAATGAAAAACTGCTCTAAAAGACCTAAACTTTTTAGGAAAGGTTTGCATTGGACTCAAATGAACATATCTCATTGTTTTTTATTTTAAAATTTTATTTGATATTTTTATAAAATATTCAATCTGTTAACTATTTGTTATTTTTTATTTGTCTTTTTTTCTTATTTCACATAAATATCTTAAATTCAAGCAATATTTTTTTTTTATTTTTTAGCTTCTAAATTAGTCCAAAATACTTGGTAAAAATTTGGGTTAGAGAAAATATTTCATAATTTGCAATGCACTATTTTTTGGTTTTTCCATTTTCATAGAAATATGATGGATTCATGCAATATCTTTTTACATTTGAACTTCTAAATTAGTCCAAAATACTCAATAAAAATTTAGAAAAATTATTTGATATTTTGGACCATTGCATGGGTCCATCATTTTTCTATGCAAATGAAAAAAAAAATTGGTCAAAAATAAAAAAATGACACACAATGCATAAGCTGAATAATTAATAAACATATCAAAAAATAAAATAAAAAACTAGTGACGTATATCTATTTGAGTCTAATGCATGTCTTTTCTAAAATTTTAAGGTCTATTGGACGAGTCTTTCTATGTGATATATTATTTTTAAATTTTAGGCAAAAATAATGCGTTGCATGTTAGGAATTATTTTCTCTTTTATCAATTATTTTGGACCAATTTAGAACCTCAAATATCAAAAACCAGTACAGATCCATCAAATTTATGTGAAAATAGAAAATTTTGACCTAAAATAAAAATAACATAATTCACAAGCTAAATAATTTATAAAAATATCAAATAAATTTCCTAAAATAGAAAACTAGTGACATATGTCTATTTAGGTCCAATTTAATCCTTTCTTAAAAAATTTAGATCATTTGGACCTGTCCTTCATTGTGATACACTATCTTTGATTTTTTGGTAAAAATAATGCATCTCGTATTAGGAATATTTTCTTTGGCTCAAATTTTTACTAGGTGTTTTAGACTAATTTAAAAACTCAAATTTCAAAAAATATTGAATGGATTCATGATATCTATATGGAAACGAGAAAAAAAATGGTCAAAAATAGAAAATGACATATTTCATAAGCTGCATAATTCATAAAAATATTGTAAAATTTTCTTAAAATAGAAAATAATAATATAAGTCCATCTGAGTCCAATATATATTTTTTTAAAAATTTTAGATAATTTTGATCAGTCCTTGAATGTGATGTACTATTTTTGGATCTTAGGCAAAAATATTACAAATATTAGGAAATATTTTTTCTAACCCAAATTTTTACTAGGTATTTTTGACCAATTTAAAAGCACAAATATTAAAAAATATTAAGTGGATTCATGATATTTATGTGAAAATGGGAAAAGGTTCATTAAAAATAGAAAATGACACATAGTTTATAAGTTGAATAATTCATAAAAATATCAAATAAATTTTATTAAATAAAAATAATGATATATGTCCATTAGGTCCAATTTAACCCTTTCATAAAAGTTTCATGTAATTTGGACAAAAATAATGCATCGTATATTAAGAATTATTTTCTCTATCCCAAATTTTTATCAGATATTTTGGACTAATTTAAAAGCTCAAATATTAAAAAATATTACATGGATTTAGGCAACCTGAGCATATGAACAATGTAATTTTCAGATGGACAATGCTTAATCTACACAAGCTGAATATAGTTTCTCTTTTGACAAGTATCATCCAATAGTGCTTACTTTACACAAGTTGAATAATTTATAAAAGTATCGAATAAATTTTTAAAATAAAAAATCAATGATATATGTCCAATTGGGTCCAATTTAATTTTTTCTTAAAAATTTTAAGTTATTTGTGTTAGGATCGAGTCGGCACTAAGAGGGGGTGAATTAGTGTAGCGATAAAAATCACGTCAAGTCGAAAATCTCATTCGATAAAATCGTTTCGGAAAGATGTTAAACTTGAAAACATACGAAAGTACAGTGAAAGTAAAGCAGTTTACAATGAAAGTATAGAGCATAATAGAAATGCAAATCAGATTTTTATAGTGATTCGGTCATCGTGACATACATATGTTGAATCTCGGATTTTGATGATGAAGTCAATTGTAATTTGTTTGATCTAATCTATATGTTGAGAAAAGTGTGCAGGATTAACTACGATGGCAGTAAGACATAAAGCAAGTATTGTACCGGAGTCAAGATCGAGATCTCATTGGGAGTTCGAGAGTTCGACGAAAGTTCGGACGTTCATCGGAAGTTCTACAAGAACCAACCGAGAAGCCCAGGAGCTTGCCATAGAAGCTCGTTGGACCTCGCCAAAAAGATCGTCACAAAGTCCAGGAGCTTGCCGGGAGTCCGCTGGAGCATTGCCGAGAGTTCATTAGATGTTCGTCGGAAGAGCAATTGACGCACCGGAACATGAAGTGCAGTAACTATGTCTTAATAATCGTAGTTAGAGTGTAAATTAAGTTAAGATTGGGAGGTATTCCAACTAACTTAATTATGGGCCAATTGGGCCCTAAGTTGGGCTGGTTTGGGTCGGATTCAAGGCCCAACCAGGACCCTGAATTCCTGGCCAACGGTGGCACCGCCAAGGTCGGCGGTGGCACCGCTTAGGAGACTCGGTCTCCCAGGAATTCTGGGCAGTGGTACTGCCCCTGTCAGGCGGTGGTACTGCCGATAGTTATTGCTGCCAATGGTGGTACCGCCCCTATCAAGCGATGGTACCGCTAGAGCTCGGTCTCCGAGCTCTATCAGGCGGTAGTACCACCCAATAATGGCGGTGGTACCGCTAGGACCCCGGAAATCCGGGATTAGACACTTTTTGACTCTATTTTTGAAGCCATTGGGGCCTATAAAAACCTCACTCTTTCCTTGCATGAAAGGGCACGAAAACTATTGGCACAATCTTAAGCCTTAAAGTATTATAAAAGTTAGAGTTCTCCTCCTTCATCTCTTAGCCATGTAACCATCCAAGAAAGAGGAGTGAGACTTGTAAGGGTTGTCTCCTAAACCCGGCAAAAGGAGAAAAGCTATAAAAGGTGGTTGGCCTTCTCCTATTGAAGGAAGGCCTTTGGTGGACGCTGATGACCTCGTCAGAGGAAGAATCTGAAAGTGAATGTAGGTCGCATTGACCGAACCACTCTAAAACTCGGTTTGTATTTACTTTAAGCAACTTTATTTTATAGCAAACTACCTCTCCTCCTTACTGTGCTTTAACTACGTTTACATACGCTTTCAAGTAAACACCTTCCGAGATCGTCTTTAATCATACGAAGACTATGAAATTGACACTTTTCATTTGTGCAATTTACATTACTGCAAATCACCTTAGTCTTCTCTTGCACTTTCATAAAAACTTTCAAGTTCAAATTCTTTCCGAAACGGATTGAATCAAAACCATTCTCATTGGAATCGAATTTAACCGAAACAAGTTTTTTGAAATAACGAAAGTTTTTCGCTGCACTAATTCACCCCCCCTCTTGGTGCTGCTCTTGATCCTAGCAATTGGTATCAGAGTGAGGTTCACTCTCATTTGCTTTTAAACCCAAGAGAGATGACATTTGCTAGCAACCCAGAGGGCCATTCAATTACACATCCTCCCATGTTCAATAGGACGGATTATACATATTGGAAGACTAGAATGAGGATCTTCCTAATTTCAATGGATTTTGAGCTTTGGAATGTTGTCGAAAATGATTTTCAAAAGTCTTCTCTTCCAATGAACGATTGGAATGAATTGGAGAAGAAGACTTTTACTTTAAACGCAAAGGCTATGAATGTCTTATTTTGTGCATTAGACAAAAATGAGTTTAATCGAGTATCGATATGTGAAATGGCTTTTGACATTTGGCACACACTCGAAGTGACTCATGAAGGCACTAGTAGAGTGAAAGAGTCAAAAATTAATCTTTTAGTACATTCTTATGAGTTGTTTCGAATAAAATCGAGTGAGACCATTGGAGACATGTACACCCAATTTATGGATGTCGTCAATGGTCTAAAAGGACTTGGTAAATGTTTCTCGGATTTTGAACTTGTTAATAAAATTTTAAGATCCCTTCCAAAGAGTTGGGACCCTAAAGTAATGGTCATTCAAGAGGCCAAAGATCTAAATAATTTTCCTCTTGAAGAACTAATTGGGTCATTAATGACCTATGAAATGACATGCAAAGCTCATGAAGAGCTTGAAGACACCTTTCCAAAGAACAAGAAGGATATAGCACTAAGAACACAAAAAGACCACTTAAAAGAAAATTCAAGTGATGAGGACTTTGATTAAGACTTGGCATTATTAACAAGAAAATTTAAAAAATTTATAAAAAGAAATAAATTCAAAATTGATACTAAAAATAAATTTGAACCAAAGAAAGATCAAGTAATATGCTACGAATGTAAGAAGGTAGGACACTACAAGAGTGAATGTCCCCAAGCCAAGAAGAAGACACCAAAGAAGAAGGCTCTCAAAGCAACATGGGACGACTCAAGTGCATCCGAAGAAGAGGAGCCAACCAACACCGAGCAAGTTGCTCAAGTTGCTCACTATGCACTAATGGCCATTGGAGATGAGGTAACAAGTTCAATTGATGCAAATTTATCATTTGATGAACTATTAAATGCTTTTCATGATTTATTTGATGAATATAAATCATTTAGTAAAAAATTTAAATTATTAAAAAAGGAGCATGATTCTCTTGTTAGTGATTTCGATAAATTAAAAATTGAGCATAATGATAGTTTAGCTCCATGTACGAAATGCCATGAAGTAGAAACACTTAGAAAGGAAAACTTGCTACTCAAAGATACCTTAGAAAAATTTGAGGTTGGTAGCAAGTCCTTGAACATGATCCTTGCCAATAAGGGTCACGTTCATAAAAGAAGTGGAATCGGATTTGTGAGTAGCTCTCACCAAAATCCAACCACCTTTATAAAAGGCCCTATCTTGCATATTTTACCCCAAAACAAATGTAACTTTTGTTGCAAACTTCAACATATAGCTTATCATTGTCCATTTAAAAAGTGTAGTCCATGTAAATTGATTTGGGTTCCTAAAAGAACCTCAAATGACTCAATGAAACATGATAAGCAATTAAGATCGATTTTTGAGGCACCCAAGGTTAAATGGGTACCTAAAAATCATCCTTTTTTGTAAAAACATCTACCAAGACAAGCTAGGAGCAAGAGATGGTACCTTGATAGTGGATGCTCAAGGCATATGACCAGAGATTCATCTCAATTCTCTAAGCTCACTAGCATAGACGAAGGATATGTCACCTTCGGAGACAATAACAAGGGTAAAATCATTGGCAAAGGTGTTGG
>LVTN01000847.1:11101-45744 GCA_001649415.1 Musa itinerans | reverse complement strand
CCCTTCCTTGAGTCTGATCTCCATATCGACTCCAAGTGTGCCTTGGATCACTCCACCACTTGCTCTCACAATGCATCCCCCCGATGCATTATCTCAAGCGAGATCATACGACGACTCCTCGTCGCTCGCTTGGTCCATTGAGCTTTGTGAAGTTGGTTTTTGAGGTACTTCTCCTCAACATGTGCGGTCCGTTGCACTTGGTTCTCCCTCTGAAGATCCGAGACTTATCCCTCCTAGATATCTATCCCATTGGAGCAACTTCTCTCTTTGCTTCGTTCTCTTTGAATGTTTTGGAGACCACCATCCTCTTGGGTTACTTCACCTTGCTAAACAAACTATGCATTGTTCTGCCTCCCGCAAACGCACTTGCTAGATTGCGACTCCACGTCAATACAGCCCCCGCTGCACCCCTCAAGGCCTAGCAACATGCTGAACTCGCTGCACACTTCAGCCTCTTCGAACGTATCCTTCTCGTGCTGAAGAGAAAGTTTCAATGCTCCATGGTGCCGAGCTTCGGTTGCCTTAGGATGGCCACGAACATCCCATCGTTCATATACAAACCCTTGCATGAGTATCGAATTCTTCGAGTTAGCAATTCCCCTCACCTCTGTGAGCTTTGCACAACTATTTCGATCGCTGAACAACCCATTCCGCCTTGCATAGTCTTATCCTTTACCAAGCGTCTTGCTTGCCTTGAGCACCATCAAGTATAGTTGTCAACGTTGACCCGTAGCTCAAACTCAGCCATCCCAACCTTTGTGCGCTTCGCATTTATCCCAGCTTGCTTGTCCTCGTGGTGCCTCTCGCATGAAGGGTTGGCCATTCCTCCGAATGCCAATCTCAGATGCCCGCTCCTCTGAGCGACTCCATTTCCCTGCATCTCCATGCTCGTTTACCCCAAAACGGTCGCGCGTGCTAGCTGCCCTCAAAGCAGCACCACTAGGTCCTCCACGTTTGTATGCCAAGCGTTTCTATGAGTGCTTGTCCCGCTTTGATACCATCTGTCACGAACTTAGCTGGTTTTGCCTAAGTCGTGCGGCACCCTTGTGTGTCCGTTCATAAAGGTCAGCCTCCCCGAAACCTCCCACGGTCTCTTAGGACCTACAAAAGAGAAAATGGGTTAGAGAAAGCACCTCATTCGGGATCCACAAGCAAACATCTCCGAAAACACTTCATAGCCAATGCAAATTATAAACAGACTTTACAAGCTCCGAACAGTTGCACAACAAAGGGTCAAAATGGTCCATTACAGACCGAATATCTCTCATAAGTGTCCACATGACATGACCTTTATTTACAAGCCTAAAGCGGCCACCAAACCTGACTAAAAATAGGACTATTAAGCCTTCGGCCGTCCCTCTACATGCTGTGCTAAGCATGAACATACCAAAAGACACGGACATACATCAGCATTATATCAAACATTCAGTTTAGAAGTTTGTCCATGACAATGTGGTTAAAAATGTCTAGCTATTCCGTGAAATTCTTGATAGTTCCTTTTTTAGTTTTCTTTTATTTATGTTGTACTAGCTTTTATCTTCTTTATGTTTCTCTTATGTTTAATTAATTTTATTACCTTGATCAAGTCGGTTATTTCCCAAGTATGCTAGTAATAATCTTGCTGAGAGTATTGACCACAAAATAAGCATTATATATCTTTGATAACTCCATCATAGGGTCAAAACAACCACTAAAAGCATTGGTGAATAGAAAAAGCTTCATGTTGACTTAGCAAACACTTATTAAGCTTAATTCTCCTCGAGTAGGCTCTAACGATGATCCATTTTCCTTGTTCATCTCAATTTTCTTTTGATAATAGAACTCCTTAGCATTGTCAATTGTTTTTGTTTATTGTATTCGATGACAGTTAAAAAGTATTGATCACCATCTTATGGCTTATCTTAAGTTCATTAATTATGGAATTAAGTCTGACATTAAAGTAGGGATTGAGACATAGACCACATGATGGAGAATCATCTAGCTTTATAAAGGATTTCCGAGAAGTTTATTCTAAGTAAAGAAATCAGCAAAAAGTCATCAATTAGTTGGCCTAGAAACTTTAAGAGTTGTGTGGAAAATTGAAAAATCTTTTGGGTTTTCTAGAAGGTAACCTTGGGACTTTACTTTTGTATTAAGGGCACTCTTGTATTAAGTGAACTCATTTTCTTCTAAGTTGTAATAAGTTGTTTTAAATAAGGTATATAATTTCGAATAATACCGTCCAGTATCGGTCTGTCAGCTGATCGGTACACAGACCGCCCGTTACCGGACGAAATGTATATATATATATATATATAAGGGCGACGTCACGTTGCCTCGCGTGGGAGAAGGAAAAGGTGACGTCGTCGAGGCGACGCGACCTCGCCTTTTTCGGCGACGTTGCCAAGGCGACGCAACGTCGCCTTTTATAAAAAAAAATGTATATAAATATATATATATAATCTTTTATATATAAATATATATTTATTAATTTATATATATATATATATATAAACGAGGTGACGTCACCGAATTATATATATATACATATATATATATATATATATATCGAGCAGTATATCGAAAGGTATACCGAATTTATATGCCTTTATATGATGGTACAGTATTGTACCGTACCGAACGAATGTCGAAATTCCGGTACGGTACGATATTTGAATTCTTGGTTTTAAATCTGTTTAGGTCTCCTAGAAGTCACATTTGGCCTTTCTTAAAGGCATATAAATTTCTTAGGAGGTTACTCTTGGGAATCATTGCCTACATTGATTATACTAAGGCTCCTAAACCCCTATAAATCTTGTCAATAGATGAGACACGTCATATTTGAATGAAAAAGAATTGCATCTTCTCTTCTAGTCTATTTCTCTCATTTCTAATCTCTAATCTCACTTCTCTCCTTCTCTCCTTTCTAATCTCTAATCCCACACCTCTCTTGATCTCTCTCTATTTCTCTACCCTATTCTACGTCACCACATTCTCAATAGCCTAATCATTGGTTTTGAATCTCATGATGCACAACTAGTAGAAACTTTGGATACCCTAATTATGGTTTTAAATCATAATACCAGACACTGTACCACCATAGGAGCAATATAAACCGGCATGTTGGCATATGACATACTAGCATATTGGTCAACAATGTGAAGGGATTGGAGGATACACCAACACCAAGAAACAATTGGAGAGGGAGAAAATGTGGAGAAGAAGAGGAAAAGGAGCGGAATAGGAGAAGGGGAGAACGAGGAGAAGAGGACAAAACCTACTGAGTGGGCAGCAACAGCAGTGACAGTGATGAACAGTGGGCAGTGCCAGTAACAGTCAGCGATGACAAGCAGCAGGCAGTGAAAGGCAAATCCGAAGAGAACCAGTGACAGATGTCGAGAGAGGTATTAATAAAACGACAGCAATAACAGTGTTAAAATGACGATGATAACTGTCAAAAGTCAACTTAAAAAAAACAATAATTTCTTTGGCGATAAGAGAGATAGAGAATGAACCAGGGGTGGGATTGCTGTAACAAGTCTGAACTGAGCGGTAAGCCCAGGTTTTGCAGATTACCTTCCGCTAACCTGCTTACCAGATCGGACTGGATGAAAGGCCATGGTCCACATGCTGGTTCAAGTCCAGACCAATAAATATCATCCGATATGTATCGGAGCAAAATTTGTTACCATAAGCCTAACATTCCTTTAGTCTTTATAGGAATTGTAATCTTAAGAAGCCTTCCCTATAATTTCAATTTGTTTGATAAAGATTTGATAAAGGCCTTGAGATTCATTATCCTAATAACATATTGAAGTAATAATGTGATTTAATTCTCTTGTAGCCTGTTCTGGCTTCATTGCTTTTGCTTTTTCAGGCAATACCGGAATAATTTTTCAATGTATCAACAGGTCGGTTCTTAGGTTGTTTTCTTTTTGTGTTATTATCTGTTGAAATTTTGATATTTATCATCTCTGCTTGATGAAATTATAAGAAAGAGCTACTCATCGAATTATTAATGTTCCTGAAAGAATTCATACCATATGCTTTGACAGTGATAAATGCAATCCAATCTCAGGGTGTTGGTTCTTGAATTACTATTTTGCAGTATATTACCTATGTAGTAGGGAAAGGCAAAGAACTTCTGGTTTAGCCTTTTCTAAACTCTGATTTACTTGGTTTGTTTAATGGAAAAACAGAACCCTTCTGTTCTCATTTACATGGTTTATGCAAAGCTTGTTGTGTTTAAACCTGTTCCTTTGCAAAATTATACATCCTGCACAATCATAAGGTTGCTTTGTGTTTAATACTTGCAGTGGGCTTCCTTGCGGATGTTGGAGGTCTTTATGCTATTAGCCTTGCAATTTTTCTTTTCTTCTTGGTCCAGGTAACTTCTTCTCATTAGTGATTCATTTCAAGTGTTTCTTTGTCAATTGCAAATGTGCAAGTTACAACTTTTTGTTGTCTCTCATGCTAAATTTAGCTTAAATTAATTTTAAGCTCCTTGAAAGATTTCATTGGTCTCATGTAAAATAAACCTTGTAGCTAAACCTTGAATATGTCAATGTACTTTCTATTTTAAGTGTAACTGGAGTGGTAAATCATGTCATGTATACTAAGATGTCAATATACATGCGATTTTAAGATTTCAACAATTATGTGTTCTACAGTAGATCAAAATGCCCGGTTGACACAGTCATTTTCAAATTACAGTGAGATGTGCCTTATCAATATAGTTGCACACTGTTAATGCAGTAGTGATGCCAGATGCATATATCAATGCTTTTTAGTGATGTCATGAACAATATTCCTGGTTAAATAAGATAATCTATATTTGACATTGGCTTCCATATATAATCCACTGTTGCCAAAAGCACAATGTTATAAAGTGTTAAGGTCTCTTATTGTCCAAGGCACGAGGCATTCACTTTGGTGCTTGTTTGAGTAAAACTAAATGCTTACCCTACAAAAAAGTTTAAAATACAATTGAAAACAAATTATCATTGAAACAAAATTTTCAAACAAAACACAAGTTTTATATCATTAAATCAACAAAAAACCTTGATATTGTTTTGTTCAAGATACTCCACCTTTAATAGTTTTATCACATATTATGCAAGTGATAGTATTACCCTTTTGTGGATCCTTTAAATAATGATAATTCCATCCAAGATCCTTTTTAACGTTTTTTGATGATGTTCTTCCCATGTACCTTCAATTGTTATTGTCCTTGTATTGTAGTTTCAATTTCCATGTCAAATTGATTAAATAAGCCATGGAGATAGGAAAGAAGAGGCAGCAGAGAGAAGATGAAAGAGGGTAGTGGAGGACAACTGCGGCCTCCATTGTTAGTTATGAAGAGAGGAGAGAGAAGGCAAAAATAGGGCAACGACAAGTGGTGCCAGACATTAGAGAGGGGAGGAGAGAAGAGGGAGGGAAAAGAGAGGAGATAGAAAATGGAAGAGAAGGCGACTACAATGTGGGGTGCTGGTTGTCATTGGAGATGGGGAGAGAAGAAGAGGGAAGAGGGAAGAGAAAAGAAAAGGCTAAGATGGTGGAACATGCACGAAAGAGAAGAGAGAGAGAGAGAAACAAAGAGGAAATAGAAGAGGGAAGGGCGAGATGAGGAGAGTACCAGATGGATAGAGGAGATGCAGCTGGCGGCAAAAAGCTGATGGTGGATGGTCGATGACTGGAATGTTGGATGTGGCTGGATGGAGGGACTAATTGTGCTGTGTGGGAGATCACATTTAGATAGGGTTGTGAGGGGAGCTGGGGAAATTGGGTTTGGATCAGGTAGGGTGGTTTGGGTAATCGGAGCCAGCCTAGGCGAGCCCTTGGGTTCAGTTGAAGGCACCTGTACAGGGCCCATCAAAGTTGGCCCGCCTCTTTTTGCCTGAGCACATGGAGGATTGCCCAAATGCCTATTGACATAACTGATCTGATCATGAGCTTTTAAGAGTTTGATATGAAAGTGATTGTATGTCTACTATTTGTAGTGTCATTATCAGTTTTCTTGAATACTTCTTCTATCTAGATCAGTGCAACCTTGCATCCACCATTAAGTCTATTAAAGTTTTATGATAGCTGATCCTTGTCATACAATTGACTGAGATGGAAATCATTGAGTTCCTCTATGTGATTGCAATTTACATACATATATCTTGAATTCTTGATTACTGATTTGGTGACTCCCAACACTCCTACATTTCATTCTGTGTCAGTGTGAGGCTAGAATTATTAAACTTCGCCATGAAGATACTGCAATGAGAAATATTGTTAGACAAAAACATGCACAGAAGAATTGGGATAAGGTATACACACAGATTAGAGTTGCTGATTTATATCTTCAGCATACTGCATACCTAACATTTGTTTTACACTAAACCAGCTGAGGAAATATGTTATGTACACATGGGGTCCAAACAACTTGGTGGATGACAACAAATCTAAAAGGCATGGAAGTTCGATGATTAATTTTATCCATGGAATTCAAACACTACACAGGAAAAAACAGCCAAGGAGAAATAATTCAAGATTCCCCAACACTGCAAAAGGAACTTCTCCACATTTGGAGAGTAAACAGGTAATATGTGGTCTATGTTCGTCATTTTTGGATGGTGAACTTGGTCTGGCAATAAAAGAGATGATATATTTCTTTTCAACATTGCCTAGCTAGTTATGGATCTTTGAGATTTTTTTATTGGTTTTTCAATTAATATATTTCTACTTGTATTGTTGCCCTAAACATAGCTCAATGGAGAAAAAAAATCCATGCTGCCCAACATTGGTTAAGATCTTACAGCTTCATTTTGTTGTTGTGATGACACTCTGAGCACGTAGAGGACTTTGAGTCAAACAAAGGCTCTTTAAGCCTATATGTTGTGTCCTCTGTCCTCCACCTGTTCCTCCCATTTTTTTATTTAAGAATTGCATCAACAACTTATCAGGTGGCAGCTGTTCCTACTGCCATATCCTGGAAGTGTTTCTTGGCTAGATGGCTTTTGTGGTCTAGAATAGTATTGGTAACCTATTTTAAAGCAAGCCAATAGTCAGGGATAGACAAAATAGCTGATAAATTCAAGCAGCTCCACAAGCATATATGAAGCATTGACACCTCAAATTGTTCATTGAGTTGATGCGACACTGGTCAAACACTTTCCAACACTTGTCAGATAGTTCAGAACATATATTTTATCATTTGCACGTTTATAAAGTATTACAACCTTAGGACACTTAATTACATAAAGGCTTTAAGACACCAATATAGATAAATGGATGAATTTTGGACTTTTGGCTTACTTTTTATTGTTATATATTTGTGTTTGAGGTAAATTTTGTGAACATTTTTGCTTCTCTAATGAACTGTTATAATACATGTTTTGATATATTATGCAAATTGTCTATATCAAACATATGAATCTACAGAAGAAAAAACGGAAAATATGTATGTATTAGGTGCCAAGTCCATTACATTGTTGTGTCCTTCATAGGCTTTACCAGGACAGCATCTTCTTAAGACTCTGTCATATTGTGTTTATGTCCATGCTTTATAGTAGCTAGTGAAATAGTATCATGTCTCCATCTGGTTAGAAGAACCTTTTCGTCATAAGAAGTCCTAATCTACAGCCCCATTTATGAGACACTAAGTGTAGAATAGAAATACCCCGGGGGAGAAGACAACAATTGTCTAATAGTATCCCTAAAACTTTACCTGATCCAGTTGGGAAAAAAAATAGAAACTCTTCATTAGTGAACATTTTTCTTTTGGCTATAATGGCCATATATGGAGTGTGAATTGACTCCATATTTCCATTAGCATGTAGCACAAGTCAAACACAAAAAAAGAGGTGGTGTGGCATGCACCAAGGTCTCTCTTGATCAGGATTTTCCAACCTAAAGTGTTGCAATTTCCACGTTCAAATACTTGATGAGATGTTTCAAATAATAAAACTATGCCTATGTTTCATATTAACTAAAAAATGTCTATCTTGTTAAATATATTTGAAATTGGCTATTATCATGATGTTAATATTTTAACAAATTAATATATTGTTCATAACTAGCTGTGTATTCTACACGAGATTATCATCATGATGTTAATTGTATATTCTTTTATTGCATTTTCTGAAACATAAACATGTGATAATTATAATTACTATAATTTAAATTACCAATATCTCTCTTAGAATTTTGATGCCAATTCTGGAGTTCATGAACCTAACGTGATAGGAATTTGGCTAAGTTACTGATCTTAATAAATTCCAGCTGCTGAATATGAAAATAAACTAAAACATTATTTAGATAAATTTGACATATATGGCTAATAGAACATGTTGGAATTCAATCATTTCTACTTCACTCTTTTGTAGTCTAGTAATTCTTTTTATTAATCATTTTTTTAAACTTCTCAAGGTCTTTGAATAGGAGAAGCTTGGTATTGAATCAGAAGAGGAAATACAACAATCAAATATATCTGGAACTTCATAGTAATGTGTGCTACTGACAACAGATTGTTTTGACCTCAACATGGTAAGCAACTAAATAAATCCCTCTCTATAAGCTTGATATTTAAGGATCTAATATTGGATCCTTAAGCTTGTGATTTAGACCAATGATGCCCATCATTCAAACTGATGTGAGGTCAGTGTCCTAAGAAAAACAAGCCATAAAGTTTCATGTTATATGGAGTCTACTATGGTTCTTTTGTGGATATAGATCTCTCTACTCAATGCAATATCATTATTTAAATCAAGTGCTTGCAATATCATTATTTAAACCAAGTGCCATAAGATCTCTTCTTTGGTTCTAATGAAATGTTTGTATGTCTTTTTCTACCTTTCCTCCTAATTCTAAACGATGTACCACTAATTGCTCACAGATGTTGAATCAGGTGTTTGGTTAACCCGATGTTTGTCCAAGATTGATGGTCACAAAAATGCTCACACAAGTTGGTGATGACCTGGTAGTCTTTAGTTTTGCCGCATCTTTGATGCCTCCTAGTTTGGTATTTCAGTATCTGGAATGGGAGGCATGTGTGAGGAAATATCCACCAACAGGCTTTCAGCTAGGCACACTATATTGTTCCTAGTCACCTTGTTCTGTCTATATATACATGCAAACCAGTATAAATCTGAAGGATGATGTGGCCCTCCAAAGTTGCTACTGGTGTTGGTATAAGATGTCTCTAGAAAAAAGGGTTTAACTCATTCAATTAATTCATTCTGCTTCTAGTGCAATGTTGTATATTCATAGGAACCGAATGTATCACAAGAATTCATAATTTTCATTTGTGCGTTATGCATCTGCTGTAGCTATTCATTTGTCGTGTGATTAGAGTTATATCAATGAGAATATTTCTTAGGCTTGGATGCGCCATGCCTAGTTGCTTGGTAATAAAATGACATTTATGACAGGAATGAATGCATGCATTCATCTGCCGACACTGGTCATGTGTATAATAACTTTTATGGTATCATTGTTGGTATGTTGATAAGTTATAATTTATTAGAACTTTATTTTTTGTTTTTATCTCTTCATTATTATCACTATCTTTAATTGATGCAAATCCTCTTTGTGATTGAGGATGAGAAATCTGGGATATTTGCATCATAATTATGGTAGATTTCCATCAATATAGAAGGGCTTCCAGTTCTATTGGCCTGATCTCAAATCAAGAACATAGATCACTAGATGTGGAGTTGCTTGCACCAACAAGAAATTTACCTTGAATTCCTTTTATCATTGTTGCAAATTCGACGTGCATTTTCTTAAAGAAACAAAAAGTTACTACGTGAGAAAAATCGCATGTTGGTTTATCGTCTTCTCTAGAAATCAAAATGCATTTACTATTTTAGGCAGTTTTAATTGTTTGTTTATGACATTGGCATGGGCTTTCTGAGGTCTTCTTGAAACAGAAATATTCTCTTTTTATATATAATATGATGGTTAAGTCTTCATGGGTTAGTTGCATATTATCCCAATTAGATCCTAGTGAATCATTTAATCTCATTTACTTTAATATCATTGGTTTTATTAACATAAGATATAACACATATAGAATTATTGATTCTATCGATAGCAAAATGATTATTTCAAGCATTATTAGTTATTCTTTCACATCACTACTTAAGTAGCTACTTAAGTAGCACCTTTATGTGCTTCCTTTGTTATTATATGCATATCTTTTTGTCCTTGTCGATCACGAACATGCATTGATATCTCGCCTTAGCCAACTTCCCCTCCTCCACATCACCCCACCTTTAGGTAGCCATGTCGAAGGCTTTTGTTGTCTATGAGAATTGCACCTACATCATCGTGGGGAAGCCATTGAGGATGTAAAACGCACAAACCCACAGCACTTATTGTACTCCCATGCCATGTCACTTATTGTACTCCCATGTCATGTCGGGCAGGTGGGCTATCGAATTATATGCTAGTATGAAACACAGAATATTCTTTCTCTCATCATGCTCGCCAACCACGAATACCATCTGGCGCTCCTCCAACCAGACACATGCGAAGGAGCACCAGGGACTAGGCATGGGGGCCCCATGGTGCCATACTTGGGACACCATGTCATAGACGTGGATGTTGTCAATGAAGGCCTAGGAGCGGCGGTCCAATCTGTTAACCACCACTAGCTCCTTCTCGGCGACGGCCAACTAGCAAGAGAGCAGGGAGACTGTGGGAGTAATTAGGGATCGATGTCAGCGAGGTCCAAGCATTGGTGGTAGCGAGGCCCAAGTATCGATGGCAGCAAATTCCAAGCAAGAGATAGAAAACTGGGAGGCGATAAAGAGGGTTGCTGTTGGGGAGAGATGCACTTCTATTAGACGAGGTGGTGGAAGTCTATTGGCCTCACTCAGTTGGGAGTAGACGAGGGCGACAATGGACCAGGTGAGGGCAACGAACTTCCACCGTCTTGTCCAATGGAAGCCCATCTCTCCCTAACGACAACCCTCTATGTCCCCCCCTAGTTTTTCATATCTCCCTTTGTCCATCAGTGTGTGGACATCGTCGCCACCAATCTCTAGCTGCTCCCATGGCCTCTCACTCTCCTATCGAATGGTCGTCATCAAGAGAGAGCTAGCGGCGATCAATGGATTGAATTGCTACTCTTGGGCCTTCATCAACAACATCTATGTCTAAGATATAGTGTTTCGACTCTTGCGTTATGGGGCCCTCATGCCTAGCCCACGATGCTCCTCCTTCGCCTACTTCGAGTAAGAGGAGGGCTAGATGGTGTTTGTGGTTAGTAGGCACAACGAGAGAAAGAACGTATTGCGGTTTATACTAGCCTACATGTGATGGCCAATGCGTGGGTCCACCTGTCTGACATGCCATGGGATCACGATGAGCGCTATGGGTTTGCATGCGGCACATTCCACGCCCTCGATGGTTTCCCCATGGTGACGTAAGCATAATTCTTATGGACCACAGAGGCCTTCGACATGGTCACTTGGACATGGGGTGGCGTAGAGGAGAGGAAGCCGACGGAGGCACAATTTAGTGGGGATAGGAGGATATGCATGTGTTAGCAGGGGGAGTATATTAAAGTGCTACTAGGAGAGGGTGATAGAGCGTGGAGGCCACTGGCACACCTGCCTGGCGACATAAAGGCATCGTTGATAACAATTGAAATGATTGTTTTATTATTAGTAAAATCGATAATTTTAGCTTCCATTAGTAAGGCAGAGTAGAGTAAATGATATTAAAATTTTACTTTCATAATTATAGAGATATTAATATAATTTTTTTTAAGTTTAGAAATCAAAATATTAAAAGTATCCAATTACAAGACATAATCGATAATTAGTGCAGGTCTTCACCTGTTATGTTTTAGTGCCTGTTGCTGACAATATGTTATAAGTGCCTTACAATACATTGTCATTGCAAGAGACAAAATTGATGTGCAGCTTAGAACCAGGCATGATATATAAAACAATGTTAATATAGCTTTGTTAGGACAGATCTTCCGTGAGACATGGAGGATTAAGATTCGAGTCACGAACAATCTTTCTATATTTAAGAGGCAACGTTGCATAATGCAACTGACTTTTCCCAAACCTGAGCCTCATGATGTGCTGCGTATGTTCATTGTTAGCATAGCTTTCTAGATTAAAGAAAAACCATCTTACATTCTCTTAATACTCCCAAAGTGGTGGGAGCTTTGTGCACTACGTATACGTAATATTAATTAATATAGTTTTCTAGATTAAGAAGAATTTTGTCTTTACGTTCAAAGTAAAGCTTTGCACAATTCTGAGATCAGTAAATAGCCAAGGCATAATCTTGTAGCAGCGATTTGATCTCTACACTATGACATATTTGTTTTGTTTTGCAAGCATGAAAAATAACGACGTAATATTCTGTGTCAAATTATGCAATATAATTTTTCAAATTTTTTACTGCTTATGAAGTTTAAATCCTTTATATATTTCCTTTTGAATGTATAAAACATGACACGGTATGTTGTTAACTTGGTAATGCTTTTTATGTCCCTCATCACGAGAAGCACATGGTCCTTAATCTATTGCTAAGTCCTCTAATTAGAACACTTCTAAGTACATATATAAATGACATGAGACAAAATGTTATTCTGCAAGTAGCCTAATGTAATGACACTAATTGGATTAGTGGTGCTGTTGGGACCCTAACGAGCTGGACGATTACTTCAAATAATTGAGACATTATTATGATTTATGACAATCTTTATATTTGTTTATTAATATACCGAAAGATGTAGGAGAAATGATAATTTGATCACGTTTGAAAATTTTAACATGACGATGAGTCTAAATAATTGGAATATTATGATTTCTTCTGATATTTGGACTTATTTTATAGCATGGATATATGAGAAGATTCATGACAAAAAGTAATTTGAACACGTTTGAAAATTTTAACATGAAGATGGTGAACACTTGTGGGCAAATGCTTCACGGCAAATGAAAGCAGAGGAAGATGCATGCAAGACCAACAACTCAGGGACCCATCACTATGTCCCTACAAATTAATGTCTCAAGAAAGAAACAAACCCCACGAACGGATATGGGTGAAGCTTGCAAGATCGGATGTCATGCAAAGATATTTTTTTACCCTTTTGTTTTATTTGTTGAAAGGAAAGGAAAGGAAAGAGACGGATGAGAGGTTGCTCGTTGGATGCATGATGGTTTCCAGCTGGTGTGATCTATTAATTGATTGATTCATGTGTTTTTATAAAAGGTATGGAATCTGATTATAGAATTTTACTATCGATCGTTAAGATATTTTACCGATTAGGTTAATTGACACGTCAAAAATTTGTTGAATAAAATTTTGAATCATTGACCAAAAAAAAAAAAACAAATCTTATTATCAATCAGTAAATTCTATAATCAATATTTAGCTTCAACAATTAGTAAGGTTTAAAATTTATTTTATGTAAGGAAAAAAAAAAATAAAACTTACAGAATGAGTTTTCAGACCCTCAATCATTAACAAATGGAACTATGAATTTATAGGATTAAAGTGAGTTTAGTATATTATCATTAGACTAATATTTTGATACTTTTATAAATTTTAATATACCAAATTCTCGATGTACATATGTGTTTATTGTTAACATTCATAAATTTTAGTTGTAGTTAGCATTATTAGTTTAAAATTAAGATCCTTTGCATATTAATTACAATCATTAACTACAATCAATATTAATTAATTTAAATAATATGCATTGTATCTAAAAAATATATTAAAACTATGTCTACTAACAAAAAAGAAAAAAATTATATGATATGACATCGCATCTAGCTAGCTCATTCATATCTTTTTATGTGGTCCCTAAGAACAATTATATGTTTGTTCCTTCAGATATTATTTTATTGTGGATCGTTGAGTTCGCAGAGGTACATGAGACATAGTATCCTACCTTTTTGCTTTTTGTCTCACGAAGCATTAAACACCATCATCATGTCATATATTCCAAATAAACGTGGTTAAATCACTTTGCCTAAATATTGCGGTAGTCGGTAGATAGCAGTATTATAGAACTTGTTTAATTTTCAAGTATTCATTATTGTTCTTTGCCTTTTTTTTTTCTTTTTGGATGGACTAAATTTTTATCCTTGCAAAGTTTAAAATTTATATATATACATTTTTTCCTTTGGTTAAGGAACAAAGCTTTTTGGCCGTGTAGCTCATGTTTGCTTTTACAAATCTTCAATGGAGGAACCATGTGCTAGTCTGAAGAGGCATTTCATTATTATATGCGAGGACTGAGGATGACATTGACATATTACTTGGTAGCCAATTAACCATTGCACGCCATTTTACCAAAGCCACATGGAACCCTTCAAAGTTGTGTTTTTCCCTGCATGTTATCATGCATGAGAAAGTTTAGTGGTCTTAGAGGAGACAAACAATCTACAGGCTATCACCATAATAAAAGTTAATTATCTTTTATATTTGGATTCTTTATCATCACCATTCTTATATTTTTTAAAAAATATATTAAAGTTACTATAATTTATTTTATTTTTAATAACATCATCACCCTTCTCATCGAGTGTCGCTCGGAGAAACTTAAGGCTTGGGCATTAAACCTACTTATCTTCCCTTGAGTCATGGGCAAGAAGAAATTCGAGCTCAACTTTATTGATCTTTATATGTTTGTCTTTCCCATATGTTTAGGATCGATTTATGAGCCTCATCGATGATAAGATTAATTCAAATAATTAAATAAAATAAGAAATAAAATTTTGAGTAAAATAAATAGATAAGGATGAAAAAATTTATTGAGATACGATGGATTTTTTTATTATTTAAAAAACTTATACTTTATTTTTTGGTTAGTATAAATAGATATTCTTGGATCAATCCAAAGTATTATAGATTGGAAGGATTCCTAGTTCCTTCTACCATTTTCTTTTTGTTCCTAAAGTTCTATAGAAAGTCAACAAGTGTAGTATCAGGACTTAGTTCAAGCCAAAAAGAAGAAGATTGCATGCATTAGAGTAAGTGTTCCTAATCAACGTCTTCCTATCTTTAATAGTAAAAATTATCAATTTTAGGTAATTAAAATGAAAACTCTATTTATTTTACAAGAATTATGAAATTTGGTAGAGAATGATCTTGTTGAGTATGATATATAAGATCTTAACATTATCAAAGATCAAAAAGATCAAATGAATGAGAATATATAAAAAGATACAAGAGCCCTCAACATGCCACAATAAGCAATATATGAGTTCATATTCCGCCGAATCATGATGACATTAACATCAACAAAAGTCTGAAAAATATTAAAAGGTGTGTTTGGAGACAAATAAGATAAAAACTTTAAGGCTTCAAATTCTTCGATGTGAATTCGAAACTCTTATGATAGATTTTGAATCTATCATTGGTTTTTTCTTAAAGGTCTCTTCTATTATAAGCCAAATGATATCTTATTGGTAAAAATCTAAAAAATCAACAAAATATTTTATGAGTTTATCTCCAAAATTTGATATAATTTTTACTATTATAGAAGAAGCTAAAGATATATGTATATTGTTTGTTGATAAGTTAATGGGCTCGTTTTTTTGTTCATAAATAAAAAATAAATAAATCTTCATATAAAAATTTAAAATATGCTTTCCAAATAAAGATAGATAAAAAGAATGACCAAAAGAAAAAATTTAGAAACTAGATCTCAATAGAGAGACCAAAATGGTAGAGGTCATGGATGATTTAGCACTCAAGGTAGAGGACAAGACCAATTAAATGAGGGTCAAAGGATAAGGATTTCATAACCCGGGTCTAATGGGATAACTAGTTTATCAATTTTTTTAGCCCAAATCATTGGCCAAAATACTTAAGCTGAAATTGATAGTAGTATACTCATCATACTTATAAGCTAATCTTAATCTTACTCACTTTTGATATGAGACTAATTAAAGTGTTTCAATCTCCCCTACTCAAGAGCTTGATGTCTCTATTAAGGCACTACATAACTCAGATTAAAACCTAACATGGTGTATGTGAGGCATAGCCTAATGGTAGCTCCACATTGTGACTAGTCCTTTAACTTCATCCATATGTAGTCTTTTCCTACTCAAGCCTTCCCATCATGCCCAAATACTAGGTTGGCTTTAATACTAAATGTTATGACTCGAGTTTAATAGGCTAACTAGTCTATCAACTTCGTTTGACCCAAACTACTAGTCAAAATGCTTAAGTTGAAGTTGATAGTAGTATACTCATTAGACCCTAATAAATCAATCTTAATCTTATCCACTTCTAACATGAGACTAATCGGGGTATTTCAGATAGAGTGTGACAAGGAGACAATGAAGGTAGAGTGAGAGGAGGATGAAGCCAAAGGAGAGAGAAAGGAGGAGAAAGTTAATGGGGGCAAGGAGGAGATGATGGAGTGGGAGGAGGAGGCGGTGTTGGTAGAGTGAGAGAAAGGGAGAGGAGGAGAAAGCTAATTGAAGGGAGAGGAAGCAACAGAGTATAAGGAAGAGAAGAGGGAGGAAGCCAAAGAGGAGAAGAAGGAAAAAGCTAATGAGAGGGAGGAGAGGAAGAGGAGACGATAGAGGTGAAGTGGGAGGAGGAGAAGGTGGTGGAGATAGTTCATGGGTTGGCGGAAGGGATTCGATTTAATTCGATTCAAAGGGATCCAACTCAAATCGACTTAACGTAGACTAAGTCACCTTGATTCGAATGAACCAATTCATGATTTAAGGGCACCAATTGGTTAAGAAAATTATTAAAATTTTAAATACAAAGGTATCTGAAAGTAAAAAATTAAATATAAGAAACTCATTATTATAGACTTTTCAAGTAAATTGCTCATCCAACCTAACAAGAGTGGGAGAAGAAGCTGGAAGTAAGGGAGAGAGAAAAGAAAGAAAAAATTAATTGAGCAAAGAAGGAGAAAACTAATGAGGAAGAAGAGACGGCGATAGAGTGGGAGGAGGAGGAAAGCTAATGAAAAGAGAGAGGAGATGATAAAAGAAGGGGGAGACGACATATTGGATGGAGAAGGAGGTGGTGGAGGTGGAGTGGGAAGAGGAGGTGATAGAGATAGTTCAGTGGTTGGTGGAAGAGATTCGACCTGATCCGATTTTAAGGAATCCAACTCAAATCAATTTGACCCAGATTGAGTTATCTTGATTGGATTGAACGGGTTCATATTTAAGGGTGTCAACTAGTTAAGAGCATTATTAAAATTTTAAATAAAAATAATATTTTAGGATAATTTAATATAAAAAACTCATTATTACGAATTTTTTCTAGTAAATTGCTCCTTCCATATCTTTATTGTAGAGTTCATGTATCTTTACGGTAGTCTTAATTTAGCAATTAATTAAGCTGAATATTACCTCCATTTATCCAATTTAGGATAAGCTGTGAGGAAAATAATCATAATAATAGACATGCATAGGTTGTAAATTGACTCAATTACAATTTTCTTACCATGGTCTATAAAAAATAAAAAAATATAAATTATTTTTGGATGAATTTTTGAGAAAAACCCTTTTTGATTTTTCCAAAATATCATTTTTCATATTTCTCAACCATATCCATTTTGTTATATTTCCTAAAATATAAGACACAGCTACAACTCTTGCTTGATGGATCGATCCATAGGTGAATTAGTTTAGTTTCTATTTATAATGTTCTTATAACTTATATCAGAAATTTTCTATTTGATTGTTATTATTCCTAAATTATACTTAAGTAAAATTCTATTTATATATGGGGTTATTTTTATTAAGTTTTGAGCTAAACTACTGTTTTGATAAAGACATTAAAAATATTATAACTAATATTATGAATGATCGATTCAAATATCGATAAATATGGATACTCTTTTGAAAAGATAAAAGTGAATAATTTTAAGAAAAATAAAAAAAAAGATATTTTACGAAAATTCGTCCATTATATTTCACTTCTTTTATTTTATTTTTTATGGGATTAAATAGCTCATAAAAGAGAGAAAAAGATAAAAGAGGAAATGAACCGAACAGTGCGGGGACAGACGCCACGCCACGCCACGCATGGGAAAGGAAGAAGATCCGGTCAAACGCAAATGGAGTCCGGAAAAAGGACTCTCTCCTTTCCTTCAATTTTTCTGCCCACTCGTTAAAAAGAAGATGGAGAACATGACATCCCGAAAACAAAGGCAACACCATGTCTTTTTCCTGTTCGTCTTCCTCCTGCCGTCTTCGTCTGGAAATTCTACGCAGCCATACATGAGGATCCCTCCCCTTCCCTTTTTTTTTATTCTGCGTACTTTTTTGTTGTTGTTGATGTTGTTGTTGCTGTGATCTTTTCTTTGTTCTTGGTGGGATTCGCCTTGTAGATTTTGCTTCCCCTTTCCTTAGTCTGTTCCTCTTCGCCTTTTCCTCGATATTTCTGCTGGATCGAGGAAGAACAGTGAGGAATCGGGTTTCTGCACCGGAAGCAATCTGAATTGTTGGCCGTAGGCATCGTTGTTGAATATTCTTGGTCGGAATGGATCGAGCCGTGTGTTTGTGATCCTTCGAAAGGTTTGTTAGGGAGAGGGGGAGGAGGAGGTGGAGTTGTGGGGAGGCCTCGACGGAGCCGACAAGAAGGGAGGAGGGCGGGTGCGGCTGCCTGGCTGGTCTGGAGTGCATATTGGGCGTGGTCAGGGCCCTCCGAATGGGGTCCTGCCTGTCGTCGGACGGGCAGAGCAGCTCCTCCAGCCCGTCGTCCCCCTCGTCGCCGGCGCTGGGGGCGAAGCGGCCTCGGAGGGGGCAACGGAGGAAGCCGGGGCCGCGGAGCCACTTTAAGAAAGAGGAGCAGCTCCATCGGATCCCCGGGAGGATGTTCCTGAACGGGTCCAGCGGCGTCGCCTCGCTCTTCTCCCAGCAAGGCAGGAAGGGACCCAATCAGGACGCCATGATCGTTTGGGAGGTTCGAAACCCAATTTCTGCCATCTTGATAGCTAAATCATTGCAAGAATATGTCAAGATCGTTGGGTTATGGATTTCTAGCTTGAACATGGTGAATTCTCTTTGATGTGATAACCATTTTCTCTTTTTTTGCGTGATCTTCTGATGCATTGCAGCGATTTAAATGAAACACTTATGTTTCTTTTCAATTGCAAGCCTTTTTCTGATTTTTAATCAACTGACTTGTTGCATTTTATAACGAGTTCCTGGTTTCACCAGGGTGTGTTTCTTTTTGATGTTAAGATGATCTTTATCTTTTGCATCCACTCTTTCCTGATGCATCACAGTTATTCCATAATTCAAGCATGAAATTGACACCCTGCATGCCAGGCATAATTTCTTTCTACCGCTCTTTCAAAATTGCATTGGTTTCGTGTGATGTACTATGATGAACCTTCTCATTAGCATTGTTGTTATGGTAAATTTATCTTTTGCAGCCTCTGATTTGGTAGTTCGAAATTTCTCTTTTCTTTTGATTTTTATAAACTTTTGTTTATAGCATCTCATTGGAATAGAAAGTTTTTCATATTAATCCAGCCCTGTATCTAAGATGTCCACTATGCTCAGTGTGACCTTGGCATGTTTGCTTTAAGTATTTAGTAGCTGCTTTAGGATATCCATCCTTTCGCCAGGATTATGATTGACATGATCAAGTTTCGAATTTCTTAAGTACGTGTATCTGGAATTTTTAGATCCTACTAAATTCTTTGGGCTATGGCCAATTATTTCCTTAATTTTCAGTTTACTTTGAGGTTGAGAGAAGTGAACATGACATATTTCTTCCTGTCACACTCTTTTTCCCCAATATCTTATTTGAGTATGTTTTGCTTGTGAACTAATTTATTTCACTTTTGACATCGCCAACCATTTGGCATTGACTTCTTTCTATGGTAACTATAAAGTCACATCAGATTACTAACTCTGGATAAATTTTCTCTTGTTCAGAATTTTGGCTCTAGGAATGACACTGTATTTTGTGGAGTATTTGATGGCCATGGTCCACATGGCCATATGATTGCTAAAAGAGTCAGAGATGTTCTCCCATTAAAGCTAAATTCCAATTGGGAAGGTGAGGATTGTAGAGAAACCACTGTAAATAATTCAGGAAGCATCAATTCAGACACAAGTTCAACTGTTTCCCTCAAAGAGGAGAATTGCACTTCCATTGATTTTGAAGAAAATGATGAGCATTCCCATATTTTAAGGACACTAAAAGATCCATTTCTGAAGGCTTTTAGAATCATGGATAAAGAACTGAGACAGCATTCTGATATAGATTGCTTTTACAGTGGGACAACAGCAGTCACTTTGGTTAAGCAGGTTAAAGATTATTCATTAACATCTTATTATTCATATATTTTGTGGAGCAGATACATGTTGGTTATGACGAGTGCTGCTTCTAATAAGTAACTATTTTAAATAATTGAGAAACAGTTTCGTGGAATTATTAGAACGTCTTGTTTGCAGGGTCAAGAACTTGTGATTGGAAATGTTGGAGACTCAAGAGCAGTACTTGGCACTAGAGATGAAAACAACTCTTTGATTGCAGTTCAATTGACTGTGGATCTTAAACCAAATCTTCCAAGTACGTTTGCCATCTCTGTTATTTTTCTTGATACATTTGAGTGCACATGTAGCTGTTCATTTTTGCTGTCATGTTAGGTATATCTAGTATGATTATGTATGCGATCTGCTCTTTATCTCATTGCGAGTAAACAGAAGCCTCTTATTTGGGTAGGGATTAATTTAACCACGTGAAGAAAATTATCAATGTCCATTATTTATATGCTTGACCTTTCTACATTGTGGCATATACCAAATATCACTATTAAATCCAGTTCATCTGTTTTATTTTTTTATTTTGGTCAAACTAGTATGATTTGCCTACTGCACAACAGATTTTACTCCCTTGCTTGGACACTGCTGGGTCTTGTGTGCAAATTTCGTTAAGATTTCTGGTACACTTTCTTGTCTCATCAGAATTTGAAAGTATGTATACAGAGGACAACTTAGATCCTGTGTAATGGAAGGGAATTCTGCCTTGTAAAAAACTGTTTGCAGTTTCTAATTCTTTTTAATCTATCTTAATCTCCAAAATTCCCATCAAAACAATTGTCTTCCAATTTTCATGATTTATTGATGATTTCTTTACATACTTGCAACCAAGATGATCAACTTAAATATTCAAATATATATAATTTTTTTGGATCAGTTATTTGGCTATTTTTCTATGAAGGATATGTTATACTTGATGAAGTTAAGGTTCTGTCTTTTGAACTTGCTGACCAAGATTGTTACTAATATAGATGCACTGATATATGGTGTATTCATACATTAGCCTCACATACTTTCTGGATAACAGTCACCTTAAAAATAATAAGAAATATCATTGCGGAGAGACACAAAATTCCTGTTGCATGTCAAGGAAAGCTGATGCAGATCAAGGGTTAGTGTGCATTATATTTTAAGATGACATGATTCTCTTTATAAGTATTTCTTAGTATACAAAGGGACTTTGTACAGGCTGCAGTCTGGTCTAATGATGGTGGTTTCATGGGGAACACTATGATGATGTTTTTGCTCTCTATGTCACTCAAAAATTTGGTTATAACAGTTTGTGATTTCAGATTAAAACTTAGAAATGATGACAACAACAAACAAATGAATGAGTTTCTTTGTATTCTCTAATTGTCCTAAGCAACTTGTATAAAGAGCCATTAACCTTAAGCTGAAACAACAAAATGTACTTCTCTCAACTCTGAAGTTTACAACTGCAGATTAATGAAAAAGAGATCTATAATCACATGTTTGTCCTCTTTTGAATTTTTAATTTTATCATTTCATGATATATGGCTTTATGCATTCATTTAAGATTTCTTTTTGCTTGCATACAATGAAAATTGAAGTAAATGATTGCATTGACCATAAATAAATGTCTAATCTATAAAACCATTATTGACTTTCTATGAGAAATACTCAAAGTTTGCATTGTATACTGTGCCATATTAGGCTCATATCTGACATGTTCAGTTATTGTAAGCAAATATTTAAATCTTGGTCTGATTCCAGCTATGGTAATGGTCAGACTGGGACAATATTGATATACCAGGTGGTATACAATCCATACCAACCAGTATCACTGGGAAAATAATAAAAAATGTATTGATTGGCACTAACCTATATGGTCCAGTACAGGTCTTTGATTGCATCAGTACATTGCTGTCAACCAGATTGGTAAATATCAGTCTTTAACTGGGTCAGTAAATATCAGTTCTTGATCAGATTGGTAAATATTGATCAGTACCGACTGGTAAAATATGAGTCTGTGCTGGCCAGTACAACCAAACTTTGATTCCTTGATTGCAAAGATCTCAATGATGGTCCAGGCACCATAATGAAACCAGGTCCCTCAAGTCAAGGTTGCAAATCAAATGACCCAGAACCAATATCACATCATAAAGCTTTCAAGCTGAATCTTTTTTTGACAGAACGGGTCTAGTTTTTTGCTAAAATTTTGGCATGTTCATGACGTTAAGATATATTACCTTGATACCTTGTTCATAGTTGCTCATGTCTGTTTTTATTTCTGAATTTATCTAGTAATCTAAAGAATATAATCTGTCTTTAGGATGCCAAAAACTGCTAGTAGTTTGTGGAAATCATATGAAAAACCATAATGTCGAGGTACTTTCCCCTTTGCATAGTGTTGGTTCTCTGATCTCTCACATGGTTCTCTTTATCTTTAACTCTCTGTTTGAACATTCTCTCCAATGAATTCTGATGTTATGGCTTCAACATTCCTTCTCATCTTGCTTTAAACAGAAGCATCGGGCAGCTTCCTAATGATTATAAGACTACTGCTTCTGTTGGGTTAAGGTTGTCCTTATGTTTTTGTCATCTATATTCAATAGAGTTGGAAGATGTCCTGGGTAGGAGCTAGCTAATCAGCCTGCCTGTTTTTAAATATATGAGCCTTTAATTTTAGTTAAGGTAGCCTTTGAAGTATGTGCATTGCTGGATGCTTTAGGTAATTAATTGTTGACTAAAAATTCCTTAAAAGTTTTTAGTATAAATTTCGAAACAATGTCATTAATTGTTTTTACAGGGGAAGCAGAACGAATAAGGCAGTGCAAGGGCAGAGTTTTTGCTCTCCGGGATGAGCCTGATGTGGCTCGAGTTTGGCTGCCTAACAATGATACCCCTGGCTTGGCTATGGCTCGAGCTCTTGGGGATTTTTGCTTGAAGGATTATGGCTTGATCTCTGTACCTGAGATTTCATATTGGCACATCACAGAAAGAGATGAATTCATTATCTTGGCCACTGATGGGGTAAGAAACAGATATTGTTTCATTTATGTTCCTAGATCCTGCAAATTTCCTTGACTTGTTAGTCTCAATGATTTCTTTATTGTTTTGGAAATACATGTCAAGGATACTATTGAGTATTTCAGAGTTCTATTTTGAAGTTAATTCCCTGAACTCTGCTACTTAAAACTATGACAGGTCTGGGATGTGCTTTCCAACGAAGAAGTGGTAGACATTGTCGCTTCTGCTCCAGCTAGATCCTCGGCTGCTCATTTACTTGTTGAGTCAGCTGTCAAGGCCTGGAGGTTTAAGTTTCCAACTTCCCGAGTTGACGACTGTGCTGTAGTCTGCCTCTTCCTTGATTTAGATGCACCTAACATTTCCTCCGATCTCACATCCAATCAAGTTGATTCACCAAATGCCGCTGGGGTTGGCAACGACGAGCAAGCGCCTTCCGGTCCAACTTCTTTGGACCGTCTCGGCACAATCCGCTCTAGCACTGCATTCCCATGTGATGCAATCGAAGAATCTCCAGGACAGCAGTTCTCTGGAACTCATACCCAAGAAGGATCCTCCATTGACAATATCACCTCGATGCAAGGCAATGGTTGGTCTGTTCAACGGGGCGTCTCTCGAGTGGATACTCTGTTGTCATTGCCAAGGTTTGTTTCAGGGAGTAAGCAGCCAACCAATACCAAGGCTCAGAAAAGAGCATGACAGGTGGAGGATATATGCAAAGAATGCAGTCCTAGCAATTGTTTTCGTGAGAAAACCGCTCCGACCTTTTAGTGTGGCCAGGTGTTCTCTCTCTCTCTCTCTCTCTCTCTCTCTCTCTCTCTGTAACACGCATATGTTAGCATGAGAAGGATTGCGGCCTCTTCTTTTCTCAATCCCGATTTAGTATGATTTGTTGTAATTTATGTGTTACAATTATTTTGTGGCTATTCTATCATTTGAAAGCCCTCAATCGACGAATTGTTACTTGTGGTTTAAAAACATCTTTAGGAAAAAGTAAACTATTTTCCTGAAAACATCTTTAGAAATTTCCATTATGAAGCTGTTGATATGATCTCCAAAGCTGTTGATAGTAAAAGCTAAGCCATATCTTTGCATTTACTGTCATTAACTAATTTAATCAACGGCTGGGATTTTAACATTATGCCACAATTTCACCGTTGCTTCTATGTCAAGAATGACGTTTGCTTGGTTACCGTAGCTGTCATTACAGGGCTACGGCACGTGTAAACGTAACGAGCGGATCGTAACGCTGGGGTTTCGGCTCTATATATGTGTTCGAGGGAGGGAGGGAAAAGGCCGCGGCGGCAAGTGGTGTAGGGGAAAGCGACGCGCTGATAGCTACCGCTCGGCCGAAATGGGTAAAGATCGGAAACCTTAGAAGGGAGATCCATCCCTCCTTCGAGATTTGTGACCTTCTACTCGTCGCTAACGTCCATGGTGCTCTTCTTCTTCTGCTTGCGCTCGCAGGTATCTCACGGGACTCCATGCACAAGAGGCGCGCCACTGGAGGCAAGAAGAAGGCCTGGAGGAAGAAGAGAAAGTGAGATACGTCTACCGCTTCGGGAACTCTATGTCTTTGATGCCCTCCTTCCCTCAACCGATTGTTTTGCTCTACTGGTTAATCCCTAGATCGCCGCATGTCGCATCTTTATGCTAAGTTATCGGATGCAAGTCTGCTTGTAGCATGGGTGTCCTTGCACCGATTCGATTTCTCAAAGTCTCTGACGAAAAGATTGGATTTTGACGTTTATAATCGTTGGAGTTTTCCCCTCCATTAAATTAGTTTGGTTCCCCTCCATTAAATCGTTGTTGTTATCGCACCCAAGTGGTCCATTAAATGCCAATATTATCTTCGTTTTTCAATTGTTTTTCTTTGAAAGGTATGAGTTGGGAAGGCAGCCAGCAAACACAAAACTTTCAAGTAACAAGACAGTGAGGAGGGTTCGAGTTCGAGGAGGCAATGTAAAGTGGAGGGCCCTTCGGTTGGATACTGGGAACTATTCATGGGGAAGTGAAGCTGTGACTCGCAAGACCCGTGTCCTCGATGTGGTCTATAATGCTTCAAACAACGAGCTTGTGAGAACACAGACCCTTGTGAAGAGTGCCATTGTGCAGGTTGATGCTGCTCCCTTCAGACAGTGGTACTTCCAGCATTATGGCATCGAGATTGGTAGGAAGAAGAAGGCTCCAACGGCTTCCAAGAAAGAGGCAGCAGAGGTAGCTTTACTTGTTCTTTTAATGTACTCGTTGCTTTTATATCCAATAATGCTCATAGCACAGTTGCTCTTATGCTTTTTTACCCTGAATTCCAATAGGCTGGTCAGCTTTTATGCAGACAATCTGTTTTAGATGTCTGGAAACTCATTTTATGACATGAAGGATTAAACTTTTTTGTTCATCATCAGAAATTTGGAATATGTTGCCACCATTTGTTGGGGAGCGAGAGAAAGAACTTGAAACCAAAAGATTTTTTAAGATCAATAATAAAAAATATTTCAGAAAGTTAAAGTAAGATTAACGTGGCTCGAAAATTCTCTACCTATGTCTACGTAAAAAATTAAAATTTTAGTCATGTGTGATCAATTACAAGATTCATGAGCTATCCCCATTCAAGTATAATCTCCTTGTATATCATCTTATTTAAATTTGATGAATTTACATCTTTCTCTCATCTTTTTAGAAATCCTAAAGAATATCCTTTCTAAACACCTTAGCGAGAAATCCCTTCTCTCACCTCTCTAGAAACCCTAAAGAGTACCCAAAGAATTTGTCACTTCATGTTCTCTCACATGAAAACCTAGAGATAATAGGATTTTTATAGAAGAATCAAAATTTAATTCTCAGGGCTTCTATCACAAGGATCTTTTCTCGTACAATAAATTTTTGTCCACCAAGGATATTGGCTTTAGGAATCTCAAAATACCTGTCAATCCCAATAAATTTTTGTTCACTTTTGTGTAGCTTGAAGAGAAAATATTTTTGCTTTATGCTCCTTTCAATCTTTGTCGCTCATGCTTATTGAATTTTTGAGCATTTAGATCTTTTGGATTTTGATATCACTTTGTTCGAAAAAGAGAGATGCTTTGAATCTGTAGAGGTGACAAACATCATGTTGTTTTCCTCTTTATGTGAATCAAACATTATGTAGTTTTAACACCAAATATGAGATAGTAGACAATTTTTCAGTGCACAAGCCAATCAAATAAGTGATAAAGTAATAAACGAACTACAGGATAAGATTTACATGGTTCTTTTGTTTTCGTTGAAGTGTTTTCCACATAAATTTTGTCTTGTAGTTTGCTTATTACTTTGTTACTTATTTGATTGGCTTGTGCACTGTTAAATTGCCTACAATAAAATATTTGGTGCTAAAATTATATACTTTTTTATTCAAATAAAAAGGGAAAAAGAGACCCTAGTGTTTGCCACTTCAACAGATTCAGGACATCACTTTATTCCCAACATATTGACTGACTCATCCAAGATGCATTGCTTGACATTTGCTTGGTTAGATGGTTTTTACTCTGTACATTCTAGTCAATTGGATGTTGTGATGCATTTTCTTGGTTTGTTGATTTGTTCATACGTATCAAGTTAACTGTAAAAGACATCTCAACATACAAATCCTGCTGGTTCGCTGTTGGAATGGTTTGGTTGTTTGGATTAGCCATGACTATAATAGAATTTTTTAAGTTCTCGTAGTAATGAGTTTAATAATTAAGAATGTAAAATGTTGAGTGCCTATATTAAAGAAAGAAAAAAAATCATGAAATTAAGTCATTATTTTGTTGTATTTGTCAGTGAATTTGTGCTTATTCCATGGTGTTATACAAACTTTAGAAGCTAAAAGGTGGTTAAGTGTGATTAAGACTAATTCAGATCTCATTGATCCTATATAGTTGATCCAGTCAATATCAATTGTGTAGTTGCTGGATAATCCAGATCCTGATTTTGGTTTTTAGATCTATGCTATCTTTTTTGTTCTACCAAATCATATGTTCTAATGCCTTATGCTAAGTCCTTTAGTTCTGTATTGTGGATCTATAATTCTGCATAAACTTTATTTTAACATTTTTTCAGATACAATATGTCTAGATGTAACAACATATTTGGCCTGCATGTGTCTCATTGTCAATGTTGTTCTGCAAGTTGGCCAGCATGTGTATTAATTTGGCGTAGATTCTTATAGCTGTGCTGATATTTTAGATCTTTGTAAGTTAATTTGTCAACTTTCCTTTGGCCAACTTCCTTGTCCGCATAATCCAAGTTTCATCAGCTTGATCTATAGCACATGGTAATAGTGATAGGATTAGATAATAAAGGTTGTCTAATTTAGTCATTTCTTTACTCTTAAAATTTGATGGTGATGTTAAATGTTAATCATCATTTCTCCCACTTTCAACTCTAATGGCGTCTTTTTAATATTGACCTACATTGAGCAGCTGCCAAATGCCTTGAAAAGCGCTAGGTGTCAGGGTCCCAAAACACTCGAGGTGTTGGGTGCTCGCCTGAGCGAAACGAGACGCTCAAGGGTATTAAAATTTAAAATGTATATTATGATTGATAAATATGATCATAAAAATAAAAATGACATGATCAATATGGTGCTAACTAGTTCTAATCAGTGTAAACAGTTCTAAAGAGTGGTTTAATATGATGCTAAATAGTTCTAACCAATTCTAAATAGTTCTAAAGAGGGAATTGAGAAGAGGAGTAATCGGTTCATTAGTTCTAACCATTAGTTGGTTTAATTGAACCAACTTGCTCGTTCAATCGAACCAGGCTCGAATCCTGATTCAACTTCACTTTGGCTCTTGCTCGAGGCGTCCGACGCCTGGTCTTAGGCGAGTGCCCGAGCAGCGATTCATTGAAACATCTCACCCGGAGGGTTTGTGAGGCGCTTGGGCCTCTCCTCGCCTCGCTTGAGTGACTTTTGACAACATTGTTGAGCAGCAAGTTGGGTTAATCAACTTCTTAATTTTATAGGGTGTAATTTAATCATGTTAATAAGGAAGGAAATAAAGTTGCAGATTGGCTGGTTAATCATGCATGTCTAGTCAAGATTTATTTCCTCTTTTGTCTGAAGGTATTCATAATGAGTTGCAAGAGTTTTGTGTTTCAGTATTTGTTGGAACCTATAATAGTTTGATTAGTTGAACTATTTTTTTCAGGAAAAGAGTAATTTATTACAACACTAGCGGGAAAATCTATTGTTTTATAGATGCAAGGCTGTAATCTGATCTTCTCTGCACTTCTGTATGCTTGGAAAATATTTTACTTCAAAGGTCCATGTCTTCTATCAAGACTATTCTCTATGAACTATGCTTATAAAAGTCCGTCTTGTAGTATCGGGAAAGCTGCTACCTTAGTGTGGATGTTCTAAAGATGTTCTCCAGTAATTTTCTTACATGATTATCTTATGATTGGTTCCATATTTGGATCATCTTTGCTGAACTGTTCTCAAGAGGCCTCCTGAGATTTTATCAACAAATCATGTTAGCAATTTTCTGAAATTGATTGTCTGCTCTCTTATCCTTTTCTTTGTTGGTTCTGGTGAGGGCAGGAGGGTGAAGCTGCCGTGGAGGAAGGCAAGAAGAGCAATCACGTCACCAGGAAGCTTGAGAAGAGACAGCAGGGATGTAAACTTGATCCTCACATGGGGGAGCAATTTGGGGCAGGAAGGTTGCTGGCTTGTATATCTTCCCGCCCTGGGCAATGTGGAAGAGCTGATGGGTGAGCAGAATCTTGCTCGAATTATTTTTCTTGTGGCAGATCACAATCGAACCACCATCTTCTCTACTGTTTGATCTAGTCATCCAATATAATACCTTGTCTATTATCTGCTGATGGTACAGATACATATTAGAAGGAAGGGAGCTTGAGTTCTACATGAAAAAGATCCAGCGGAAGAAGGGCAAGGGCACAGGGGCTGCTGCTTAAGGGTTGAAGCCACTTCTATCTGGTGTTCCATGGTTAGTTTCTCAACTTTTGACGATGTTAATGATGCATACAAAGCATATTTAAGTCACAGTGACTACCTTGTAGAACTTATACGAACTTTTTTAGAGGTTACAGTCTCCAATGAGTCATCGGAATCAAGTGGTGAACCCACGCTGGTCGGATCCGACGATCTGTGAAGTCTGAGGATGTGTTTGTAATTTTGAGAGATTGATTGATTTGATTAATTAATTAATCAATTAATTTTTTTGAGTTTATAAACTATTCTAATAATTTATATATCATAGTATTAATCATGATTTTAAAAAAAATTGCCAAGTTATTCTTTGATGTCTGGAGGGTTCGTTATAGCATCATAACATAGCTATTTATTGATATATAAACTACTGTTACGCGAGCATGGATTATATGAGTGGCAATCGAATGTTATAATAAATGGGATGCAACATGCACGGTCATGATACCTGCAACATATTGATGTGCTATTCGAAACATAATTGATTCCTTTTCATGATGATTTTTAAAATCTGCTTGCTGAGTGCGGACTTGACAGCTGGAGTCAACTTAATTTGAGTAGCCTAGTTTCGGGAAGACACAGGATTTGATAAGAAGTCCTGTCGGTAATTAGGACCGCCAACTTGAGGAAGAGTAATGTTGAGTTTACGGTAATCAGGGATTTGAGTGATCCAATTCACCTTAGGCATTTCTATAGATAGCTCTAGTAATTGTCAACACTTAGTGGGAGTTATTTTTTAAAACTATTGATCATTATTGGAATCTGAGGAGTTATTTAAATCATGCCTACTACGTGGCGAGTTCTTCTCTCACTCAATGTGTCAATTGAAGTGGCGAGTTCACTTGTTACTTGATGTGTCGGTTGAAAAGGCGTTTGAGTTTTTATCGATGTGGTGTGTTCACGGGATTCGCACATTCGATGTGTCGTTGGGTTGGAGTGGCGAGTTCATGGGTTCACTCACTCAATGTGTCGATTGAGAAAGGGTGTCTGAGGCAATATGTTGGTGATGATGTGATGTTTTGGTATTCATATTTTGAGTTTCTCATATCATCTACCTTCATTGTATTTTAATATATGATGGGTGTGGGGGCGCAATATCTTCTTTATAATTTGTTGGTTGGTATTATTTTCTTGAGAAGCAAAAGTAAGTGGCAAGTTTGATCCACGCTTATCTAGGATGATGCTTGGACTCTGAGATGCTTCATGACTAAATATGATTATATCGAGAATTCAACACGGTTTACGATTGAATTTGGTCATGTTGAGGATTTGGGATGTTTCATGATCACCATTGATATGATGCTTTATGTGTTGAATTTGGTTATGTAAATAAACTTCTATTTGCTTGGTTATAATGTCTAATCTAATTTGATTAAATTTTTAATGATATATTATTTTATGATGTAGGATAAGTTTAAATTTTTTTAATAAAAAATAAAACGAGAGAAATAGGATAGTAATTTAAAAGATAATATTAAAAAATATATAACTATTAGATTCACGTTAGCTCAAGAAAAATACTTTTAGTATGAAATCCTCGTATCTTGACTATAGAATCATACCATCCAGAATATAACTACGAATTCAATTTTGCAAACTAATATTATCCTTCATACATTACAATGAACAAGCCCTATATATATATATATACATATACATATACATTATATATGTACATAAACATGCATATACATTATATATGTACATACACATGCATATACATTATATATGTACATACACATGTATATACATATATATATACATACACATATACATACACATATATATACACATATATACACATATACATACACATATATACATATACATACACATATATGCATACATACACATATATACATATATATACACATTTGTCCCTCTCGAGTAACCTATAACCGAGATTATTTATGGTCTACATTTAAAGGTGAATTGGTCTCATTATCATAATCTCATCATGATCTGATTCCCATTATATATATATATATATATATATATATATATATATATATATACATCTATATTTATTTTAACGGAAAGGTAATAATTGTATTGATAACAAGAATTGAGATAATATAATTTAGCACAGACACATTCTATTATGAGAAAATGTAGGGACTAAAAGATATGGACCAAAGCTAATGAAATGAAGCCAATATATAATGCATAATATAATGTAGAACAAGGACCCATCAACAATCCGGATCAGAGTAATAATGATCGTAAAGAATGTCACCCAAGTTGTGTTCTACTTGTCTCTTAGGGGCATGATATTTTTTGACACTGAGTTAGAATTTTTGCAAATGCAGAAGTTCTACCCTCTTCCACCTCCTCAAAATCATGAATCACATCAATCCTCATGAGGGCGTCATACCTGTTAGAGGTTATCACGACTCTGATATTCTCAGTCATGATAGATGAGTGCTAGTCAATCCACAAGAAGATACATAATTTCTTGTGGGTGGCCCAATATCATATACAACTGAAGCAGAATGAGGAGGGACAAATTGCTAGGACTCGGGTGGCACAAGAATCACTAGCGGATCAGGACCAATTTCACGGATAGCTATCACAGACATCGCCTTGCACAAAAATCACTAAGCTGGACCAATATCATGTGCAACTAGCACAGAAGTGTGGGGATCGCTTTTGACAAAGGGGCCATCAACTATTTCGGGATCCATTTAGTAGTGTGTTTTTGTGTAATTTTTGGCAGTATACTCTAGCTTAATAATAAAGTTTTTAGTATTGTTGTCGTCTTGTGGTCTGGGAGTCAGCACAGTTTAATTCGATCCCAATCGTGCTAGGGCATTCACATAGGCATTTTAAGGTAGAGACGAGGGCGAGGTTGGATTGCCTCTGGTGCTAGGTCCCTTGGTTTGGCCTAGGAAGGAGCTGGGATTGCCTCCGGTGCTGGGTCCCTTTACAACAGGTCAATATCGGGAGGGGGATTCTCGACTCGCCCCCTCCGAAGCTTAAATTAGTTTTCTTTTTTGTGGTAGTATTAAGTGTTCTAGATCTACCCCTCAGTGTTAGCTAGGGGGTCGAGGTTGATACCTCTCCCCGAGAGTCGGTTGCACACAAGTTGTTAATGATCGCCGATACTCCAAGCGGCTAGTTCATCTATCTCGGATGACACAGGTCGACTGTTTTGATTTCGTGCTGCTCACGGTTACTTTGTACGATCTCAAGGATGGCTGTGCATCGTTCTCAAGTACATTGCGTCGCTTCGAGTCTGTTGCATCGCTTCAAGGTCATACCGCACATATATCACGTCGATTTTAAGACACCACGTTAGTTTCGAGGTAGTTGCCGATTATCACTGTGGGGTGATACCGAAGTATTCCTTATCAAGTACTATTAAGAGAAAAGTACAATAAATGGAGGAGGTCTGAATAATAGAAACCTCAATGCATTCTCCTGCAAATTCAATGTGCTCCTTATTACTGTTCCATAAATAAAGATATCCCAAAATCAGCTAGCAATAGTATTGATAAGTTTAGACGTCCACATAAAAAGAGGAAGGTTGAATATTTTTATACAGATTGGAATAGCACAAAAATTAATCTTCTCCGAATAAAGTTCACGGTCTCAAGGTCGGATAATAAAGGGATAATAAAGAGATTGTTCTGAATATATCATGGACCAGAATCAAGCACCCTTGTAAAATCTTCTCGATCTCCAAAGCAAAATATAAACAATCAAGCACCAATGGAGGAGAACTTCAAGAGAATTAGACTTCTTCCACGATATGAATCTGGTTCTCATGAGGAACGGTGAACAAGAGCCGACAAAATAATCAACTATGGAATTATTTCGATACTCTTCCCCCTCAAGGATATTGTCCTCGTGAGCCTGGACTCAGAGAACCCCATCATATGTGAATGAGGGATGTGCATGAAATAAAGGAGAGCAGCTCTGTGATTTGAAATGTTGAGTGAACAAGGAGCTCCAAGCTGTGTCGAGCCCTCGTAGGTACTGATAACAGAGAGATTTCCTCTGATAAAAGAGAGATATCCTCAACTGCATAGCAGATGAGATTTCCTCAACTGCATGAGAAAATCTCTCTGCTTAGTTACAGAAATATCTTCTTTCACCATGTATAAATAGACTTCACATGATACTACTTGGAGTGTACTTTTTGCTTTATCTTTATAAATTCATTCTTCATTCTCTCATTCTATCATGGTATCAGAGCCATTTTTGCCTTGAGCAGAATTCCGGCTAATTCTATCCCTCCGGAAACATCAATCTCGTTGCTGAGCTGCTGCTGTCCCTTTCATGAGCGACCCTGCAAGAGGAGGCTGCCATCAAGCGGACACAGCCCAGCCATCTCCCATTCGATAGAGAATTGCTACAGATCTCTGGCCTCTACCACACTGCAGATTTCCTTCTTCCACCGATCGCTACTCTCAAGATCGACGGTGGAGCACTACAGGAGATCTGCTTCCAGTCTTCCCCTAGATACGCTCACGTTCCTGGAAACGTTGGCTTCTGGTGCAGGACTCCCCCAGCATCCTACTCTGCCTTCACAGAGACAAGCAGCCTTCGGAAACTTTCCACGCTGCTGCCTCACTGCCAAGATTCCTAACTGCTGATCTATTGCGCAAAGATCTGCAGCTGTCTTGCATAAAGTTGATCACGCCCCTGGCTACATCACTGCCCAGAGTCCTTCCTATAGAACTGCTGTATAGAAATCTACAGCTTTACACCATATTGCATAGGTCTTTTCCTTCAACGAAGACCTTATTCTTTCAACACAGATCTTATTTGCCACCACCTCAAGTGACATTGATCTATACCAACACTTTTTTCTCCCTAATCATATCTTCCATATGTCCTCATCATCTACCTCTGATGCTCCAATTACTGTTCCCACAGGGAACCATAGTACCTTCCCACATACAAGCCTTATCTCCATAAATGCAGCAACCCTTATCCCCTTCAAATTATCCAAAGGTGGTAACTACGCATCATGGCGTGCTCAATTCTCTAATCTACTATTTGGCGATGATCTTTTAGGCTATGTCGATGGCATTTGGCTATGATCTTTTAGGCTATGTCGATGGCTCTCTTCGTTGTCCACCGGCGATGCTCAACATCCCAGGCGCATCCAGTCCAGTACCAAATCCGGATCACAAACTATGGCTACGCCAGGATCGCCTCATCCTTCAAGCAATTCAAGCCTCGGTCGCTGGATCCCTTGCCCCACTCATTTCTTCATGTGACACTACTGCCAAAGCTTGGTGCAAGTTGCAAACCACCCTAGCCAATCGTTCCCGCACTCGCATACTTAGTCTCCTATCCAGTCTCATGAAGATAAAACAAGAGGAAATAATATTGCTGATTATCTACATAACATAAAGGTTATCATCGATAACTTGGCCTTGGTAGGTCATTCCCTCAGTGATGAAGAAGTTACT
>LVTN01000846.1:37309-132471 GCA_001649415.1 Musa itinerans | reverse complement strand
TTGAGGCTTCAATCTAGATGTGATATAGTGTCGCTGTGTCACCCTTCTGCTACAAGACTCTGGAAGAGTATCCTCCATTAACACAACATCTCCGAGCTTCTTGTCCTCTGTATGTTGCCCTCTCCACATTATGTTGCAACTCTAGCAGCATCAAGATCATTGATCCACCCATTACTATAAACCAACAACATATATGTAAATTTCTACTTAATGAAAGAAATGTGAAAAATGCAAGCCATCACAACATGTGATCCACAAGCTTGTTGAAGGTCAAATGCTTCCAAGTGAAGCTAAGAATTCTGGCAAGAAGGTGGCTTCCCATGATCTACCTTGAACTCCCTTCAAGAACCCTAGAAAACTACGCTGCAGCAGATGACATGACAAGGGGAACCATGTTCTTTTGTACCTTAAAGGCCTGTGTTGCTTGGGATTCGAGAGCACCAAGCACAGGTCTGGGAATGGAACTTTCACATATTATATATCCTCTGCAGCAGTAAGATTCTTACGTACACTGCATGCATGCGCATGCACATGGAAACAAGCAGACATGCACACAAATGCACGAATGTTGATTAGAAATATTTCAAACAAAGATTAAATTTTAGTTTCAACTATTATGTTGATTAGAAAAGTCATTCGAGTTCTTTTGATGTCCAGAACCAATAGGAATATTACTGATCAAGAACAAACCTTCACATGGAAGACATGGCACACAAAAAGCTGGTGGTGTTCACGAGAATATGTTCCATGTTCTTGGAGTGACCCTTTCTCAGCACTGTCAGCATCACCATTCTTAATAGCATTAATGTGCTGATTGGCTGATGCTTTTTTTCCTAGCACTGATTGCTTTTTTTCTCGGACACCTCCAATGAAAACAATACTGACAGGTTGTGATTCGGGAGAGTGCAAAAACACAATCTAGCAAACAATATTCTGCCAGTTTGTGGGCCTGGCAGCACCTAAAGAAGGAGAAAGATTGACAGGGAAGCCACAGATCATGCAGACCAGCCTTGTGAACTTTCATTACCAAAGGATCTGTTGAATTATGTGGAAGACATCCATTTGAGAGGATGGTGTGTGAATTTGACACACTATCAGTATTCTTCCATCTGTTGAAGGCTTCTGTTAAGCAGCATCAGAAACTGAGAGGCTATTATAGTGACACATGGAATGATGATAACCCTTCATCTACTTTGTCATATTGATAAGAATGAAGAGAAAAAATGGGGGCAAGTTTCAATGGAACAAAACATCTTTCTTTGATTGTTGATATGAGAGCAAAGATACGACAGCAATCAAATTGACAGTGACTCGAATTAATATGGCTGACATCTCCTACAGTTGCAAAGATATTGAGACAAAAAAGATGATGAGATGACAACCTTCTTCTCCATTTGTCAGGGAAGGAAGAAAAGATGTATCATCCATATCCTAACAAAAGTAGTCTCGGAACTTCTTTTGCATATTTTTCATGTTCGATTAGAGCAAAATAATGGAGATGTTGAGTTGTCCTATCCATAAACTGGGAGCTTCATGTGCAGTCAGCAATCAAGAATGATCACAAGTAATGATGAAGATCTTGAGTGGTCATATATTGATGTCATATCTGGTACATCTACTTGTAAATTGCATGCAGTACTGTGCACCAAATACACTCCATTGAATGGCCATTGTTTTTACTGTGGTAAAGCTTGACTTTGCAGCATGGAAAGGTTCTAACTGGCCTAACTGCAAGAATAAAGCTCATTGCAATTGTGATGGTAGTAACCTAGAAATCTCTGGCCCTCCTCTCTCGTTCATCAAAGGCAGAATGATCTGAGTGTTTTGTCCTCATTTTCCTTCTTCCTTTTGGAAAGCAAATGCAATCCCTACTAAGCATAAAGCTCCCTCTTGCTAGGTTTTGTGGTGTCAAATCCCACTCTCTCTCTTACGCGTCAAAGTTCGGATGCCACGCATCAAAGAAGGACCTTCCAATCTCCTCGATCTTTTGCCAAACACTTTTTAGGAAGGAAGAGAAATTTTTTAAAACTTAAAAATATTTAAAAATTAATAAACTAAAAATCATATTAAAAAATTAATATAAAATTTAGTATGATTCTATAAATCTTGTTTATATCCTCGAATAAAACTAAAGTCTACATCATCTAAGATTAATAATAAAAACTTAGAGTTATCTTTACCTAAGCATAACTTTCCTATATATCCTCTTATATAAATTTTAAAAAATTATATTTTTTTTCTCTTTTCTTCATTAGAAGCCTGTACTTGTCTCCAGATACCCTCGAAAGAAACTCAAAAATATGAAAAATATTTCTCATTTCTTGATTCTCTAATTAAAACCCAGAGATACATGAGATATTTATAGATGAATCAAGCTCAAATCATCAGAATTTTTTCACGAGAACTTCTTATTGTATTAGAATTCCTTGTCTCATTGGGATATTGGCTTTAGAAATATTATAATACTTATAAATACTAATAATCTCTCTTATATTTATTTTTTTTTGTGCCTGTTGAAGAGAATAATTTTGCTTCACACTCCTTTCAAACTTTGTCACTCGTCCTTATTGAATCTCTAGCCTATCAGATTTTTTGAATTTTGATACCTCTTGGTCGAAGAGAGGGAGAAGAATTTCAAAACCAAAAAAATACTCAGAGATCAATAAGCTAAAAAAACATACTAGAAAACTAATACAAGATTTATTATGGTTCGATGAATTCTACCTATATCCATAAAGAAAACTAAATTCTTTATCACAATACATCAATTACAAGATCGTGAGTTATCCTCACTCAAACATGATTTCCTTTTATACCATCTCATATATATTTTAAAAAATTTATTTTTTTCCCTCACACTCTCTAAAAACCTTAGAGAATACCCTCTCTAGGATACTCTTGTTTTCTCTCAAAAATATACCTCACATCTTGTTTTTTCTCATCAAAATCTAAAGATAGATGAGATATTTATAGAATAATCAAAGCTTAAATATTTTCTTTACGAAAACCTTTTTTTATATTTAATTATAAATTTTAAAATACTTACCCATCTCATCTCAATAATATCTACTTTATATTTCAACTTTTATCAACCACTACCATCTCCACTTCATCTACCACTACACGCAGTGACCAATAAACATAGTGGAAGAACTACCATCTCCACTTCATCTTCCACCTGCAAGCAGTGACCAATAAACAAAGTGGAAGTGCTGCCATGGGGCAATCCGAATCACACCTTTATCCTTTGCCCAATCCTACATGAATCAACTGATCAAAAGCAGTTTGCTTCCCCTTGGCAGCAGGTCGTGCATGGAAAAAGATGCAAAGCACGTCACTGTTAAGCACGTTGATATGTTCTGAGCTCACTGTACTTGATCCACTTTTCCCAAAGGGAAAAGAAGAGAGCAAAAGCTTGGTGAGGAAGGGTTTCTGTGAAACCATAATCTCACTCACAAAACCTACTCAATCCTTTAAACACACACTTCGCCAGGCTTTCATTTGGATGAACCTTCAATGAGACACTCGTTGAGTTCATGTAGGGTAGGAGTATAGCAGCCGCTATATCTTAATAGTGTACATTGGGAACACAGTACAAAGCATAATTAGACATCTTTGGAACAGATCTGAGTCTTGCTTATGATATATAAACACAGGCAGCAGGTTTCTGTACATTACAAGCAAGACTCAAACCTGCCCTAAAGACGAGCACAGGTTCATATGCTTCTCCTCGCAGATCATCTCCACGACCATACTTTCTCCAAGATCTTCATCGATGTCAAGATCAATGAGAACCTCAGCTGGAAGTTTAGCAGGGTTGTAAAGAGGCGACATGCAAAGGCTCTCCTCTTAGATGGATCAAAAACCGGCATCTTCTGCAGTAAATCAATGGCGAAAGGATTGCATGGGAGGGATTTGCTATACTTGCAGGCCTTCGGGAGAATAATAACATCACCCGTGGAGCCATGCATACTGAGAATGAGCTAAAGCTGGCCACAAGGAACTCTGTGCCTGGGAAGATGAGCTTTCGTTCAAGCAGCTCAGACGAGATGCATGAAACTGATCAAACATCCATGGAGGTCTCAACATACGAACTAGCATTTCCCACTGCTCACACCAAAAGCACAAATCTTGAGTTCACAACTAGCATTGATGGGAGGATTCCAAGATTTCAGGTCCCTGTGAAGGATGTTTGCCTTGAGATCGATTGTATTCCTATCCATGTAGAGACTGTAATCAAATGAAAGATTCTCCCCAAAGCAATGCACATTCGTAAACCATATTGATCCTCAATAAAGTAGAGATATGGTGCCTCCAATATATGATTATATAATCTCAGATCAAAAGCAGAAAGATTGATATGATTCTATATGCTATTAGATACATGAAATCCTCAATCGGCAGTGATTACTGGGAAGATTCCCGACAAATGCCAAAGAAAGATTTGGTCACTCTCCTGCTGACCGCTAATTTTGACGGTCCAAATTGAATGCTACCAATTCCTTAGGATTACTTTACATCTTCGGTTCCCACCGACACAATTCTAACCCTTTCTTGAGGAACGTTCGTGGAAAGATATTTTTATTCAATCATTAAATCAAATAAATGAATAAATAATACCTCAAAAAATCCCTTTTCCGGGTGCTATCTCGACGACACGTGTCATCCTCTCCTGATCCTGATTTTTTCCGACTATCTGATACGTGCACCGACAGCTTCCGGTGGTTGTCGGTTCGCACATAAATAAAATGACTAAAATACCATTTGGATTATTGTATAACGAACCAGCCATAGGGGTAGTTTTGTCTTTTTAAGATGCGAGCTTTGGTGGTGGGGATGAAACAAATAAAGGGCATTTGTGGTATGACAAAATGTGAAGTACGTAATTGCCCTCCTCCTACTTCGCAAACTCTATCAGGGAAGCTACGGTTGGAGGAGAGATTAGAAATTTTATCGTCATTTAGGCCTTCGATTATGCTACGAGGTCGGATCTCCTGCTCTTGTAACGAGAGGATTGGGATTGGAGTGTCGGGATTTGTAATGCCGGCTGTTCGCATTGCAAATTCCCTCTGTTTTCTCTTTAAATTAACCCCATTTCCTTTCTTGGTTGATGAGATTTTAGTTTGTGTAGCTTGGTCGTACGGATCTTTTTCTTTCCTGAACTTTTCGATCGGTTGTTTCAACTATACTGCAGGTAAAGCCTTCTCTCGATCGATCGATCGAAACCTTTTATTCCGCTGTTTTCTGGTGATGTCCGCTCTATAGTTTCTTTGAGTTGTTTGGGATTTGTAAGCTTATGTTCTGCATGTATGAGATGCTGCAGTATATGTTGTAATTTTAGGGAAGGGAATCCATTGGAATATTTCTTCTGTTGATTAAAAATCTCAACTTTGACTCTGAACTGGTGGAAGTACTTTTTTTCTTTGTGGATCCTGTGGTATTTAGGTTAAGATGTAAGGAAAGAGTACTGATGATGTGAACTAGTTGTGATGCCTATCATAACGGGAATGCCCGAATGATGCTAGTTAGATAGTGTTATTTGGTGATTGTTTCGCGTGGATTGTTACAAGACAAATTTTAGACTTTTGTTTGTTGAATTTTTTAAGGGGCTATCTCCATGAGGTTATGATAGATTATGTTGTAACTGAACTTCGTTCCATCTTCTCCTAATTCTAAAACTGTGGATCCTTCTTCTTTTTATGCATCCTAGATCATGATTTCAAGTCTGTCTTAAATGGTACAATGAATGTCAAGAGACAACTTCTCCCCCTGTTGGATATGTTATTTTCAAAATTAGGCAGGTTTAGGAAACGTCCCTGGTTGAGCCTGACATTAGAAATTATGAAGCAAACCAGTCGTACAAGAAGCCATGTGCTAGATAATGTTCTAAGAATCCACATTCTTTATTTGCTGTATTGTTCTTCCTTTTACAGTGCAGCATGTTTTGTCCTTTCTCTCTATCATAGTGATTTACTTTTATGGTATAGTAGGGCGCACAATAATTGTCTGAACACTTGAATTCTGAAGTGTTGCTATGATACAGACAATATGAATTCTGAAGTAAACCTCCTCCGAAAGGAAGAAAGGTTCTGAAGTGAAAATTTTTCCTCACACGCAGGTAGGGAATGAAAAGAAGACTATAAGCTTTGATCTCCGACCTTCAGATGCCATTAATATGGCTGTTCAATGCAAGGTATCTTTTAGTTTTCAAAATAGCTTAAATATTTTGGTGCATGGGCTTAAAAACTTTTATTAGGAGTTTGTACTGTAGATATGTTTGAACGTAGTTACTAAAAACTCAACCATGCACTTTTTTTAGGTTAAGATCAAAACGAGAATAAAAGATCTAGGTTGAATCAAAACAAATCTAGACTAGGGTTGAGTTCAGGGCACCATAGATCTTAGATTGTGTACCTAGTTGAGAACTTTTGAATATTTCAATTCTTTTTCTAGTTCATTTTATATTGTGGCGCAGAACATAGTATTTGTATTTCTATATTGATTGAGTTTGGATGAGAGTCCATCTTATTCTCCTGGAGTATGGGATGCCCAAACTGCAAACAAGTACAGGAGTAAATTGAGTATTGATATACCATACACATCACATGTTTGGTACATGTAGCCAGAAAATTCATTTGCCAAAGTATCAGCATGGTGAAAATGGCTCCTATAAACTAATGTTGTGCTAACAAAAGTTAATTTCTTTTAGATATGTACATCAAAATGGCTGCTTTAAACTAATGTTAACAACAATTAACATGTGCACCTAATTCATTATAATATGCTTAATTTGTCAGGTAACCATTTAGACTGACAATTTATGCTTTTATGGCTTTAATCTTGTTAGCTACCCCTATATATTTGGGAATCAGTATCACCTTCAGAGTCCACATTTACACATTTATGCTTATAACATGAAAATTTTATGTTTATATTTTAACCAATTTGTCATAATTTAACTCAAATCATCTATCTGTGTATGCTTCCTTATGGCTTTGACCGATACAGGTTCCTATACAAGTAGACAGAAATCTTGTATACAGTGACAGAATGAGAGTGGTCAAGCCAAGCAAGTTGACAATGCAGGCTCCTCAATCAGATGGAATGCTGTTCGTGGAACTTGACTGGCAGAAAGAATGCCTTGATATATTTTAAAATTTTAAAGATATCATCATTTTCAATTTAAATCATATTCTGGCAAAATTGTTTGGATGACAATCTGATCGTTGCAGCACACTCTGTTCTCCTATTGTCCAAGTCATGACCATCATATATGTTAATGTGACCACAGAACATTGGAAAATTTCACAATTTAAGTGCCATCCTATTTCCTTGATTTTTTAGGAGAGAAAATTCTGCCTAGTCCCGTACCTTCGATGTGTGTAATATTTTACAAATTTTCTCTGGGTATTTCCTATAGGTTTCTCGAATTAGTTGTGTGCTTTACAAGAATCCATAAAATGATTATTTTTATTCATTTGTTTTTCACTTTACTTTTTGAATAATTGTGGCTTAAATTATTTGAATCAATGTCATGTTTTATCCCATGATACAAGCTGTGATGTTGACAGCCCTGAAGGCCAGCCTTGCTTCGAGACTGAAGAGTTCAATTTGATCCAGAACATGCTGACTGCTGCTGTTGAGGAATGATACTTGGATGCTGGTAAAACATCATTTCTTATTTTGTGCCCTTAGTTTTATCCATTGTGCTGGCAATATAAAACATCAAAATTTTGAGAATATATTAGTGTGCAGAACAGTTCTTTGTAATTGAAGTTTGATAACTAACATATTGTAGACATTGTGATATGCCGAAACAATTTTTAAAATTGTCTGGAATTTTTCAAATAAGACAAATTCTAGGGAAAAAAAATGCTAGGAGGCCACATGCTCCCGATGAGTGGGTTCACTTGCATTAGGCCCAGTTGCAAACAGTCTTCAAATATTCTTCAAATAGTGTATCATGTGATGCAAACCAATTCAAAAGGTGTCTTGTTGATTACTGACTACTCTTAGATGTTATGTGAACTCTATATGTAATGCATAGATTTTGGGTTCACTTGCATTAGGCCCAGTTGCAAATCCTCTTCAAATATTTACATACACTTAATGCAAACCAATCGTACCTAACCAAAAAGTGTCTTATTGACTATGTATAGATGTTACATAGATCTATATGTGATAACCTTCTTCTCGACTTTCCGCTCAGTGGAGGGATCAACTTCATCAGCTCAGATCCAAGAGAAAGAACTGCACCTGACAGGTTTTGGTGCAACCCTATGCTACCTGTCGGTCTTTTTTTTTTTTTGCATATTCTTGAAATTCTTGTACCCGTCATAGGTTTTTTTTTTTCTTATGCTGCTGCAGTTCACTGGGATGTATATAAGTTGTCCAATCATGCCTGAAACATGTGATCATATATAAGTACATGTAAGTAGCAGATAGCCATTGATCTTGCAGATATATACATGTATTTATAGTTTGCAACTCCATGTTGGCATCATTTGCTTGTATATATATCAATGTAACACAAAGGATCTCTTATTCACAAGACAACCATGGCTTAGCATCCATCTCTTGCTACTGTTGCTTGACTTCTGGTTTTCACCACTGTTAGGTGTTGACATCTTAGAAGTCTGAGGCCTCCAGCAAAACTTCACCTTGCAAGTACTATTATAAATGTAGATACTAAACTTTATCCAACAGTGTCTTGTTGGACAATCAAATTCTAATGTGCTATTTGTGGATGAAGTTTAAAATCATTGCTGTTGGATGTTAAATTCTCTGGACAACAGCACTACTCAGAGATTTCCAGAAGACATACCAAATGCATGTGCTACTCTACTGTTCTTGTGCTTGTGGGGAGGACATGGAGAGAGATGATTGTCTCAACTGTGGGTGTGTGGTATTAAGATTATTAATATTTATTTTTCCAAAAGATAAAGGCAGATTCATTGCTTTAAGAAATGAGTATAGTTTGTCCTGGAGCTCAGAAGAAAAAAAAAAAAATGTAGTCCAGTCTTGCCTCCAGATAAAATTAGATTTACATGGTTTGCAAGTCAGTTACTATATTGGTTCTCTTTCCAAAAAAATAAGAGAGTTTAGTGAAGTGAAAGAATCTAACAGAGAAAAGATGTCATTAACCAGATGAAAGATACTCCATGAGGGTTATAGTTATCTTCTTGCAAGATATTAATAATAATATCAAGTCCATCCAGCTCCATTTTAAGATTAACAAGTTACACATATATTTTTCTCACTAGAAACTTCAACAAGAGCAATCATCATCATCAGGTGAGGGAAATCTCCACTAGATCTTTTTCTAGAGAATGTCGGGTCTGTAAGCCTACAAAAACTGGACCACTAGACAATGAAATCTACTTGTCATTCTTTGTCTGTCCAATCTAATGTCTCTTTGTCTGCCTCACTGAATCAGATTCTCAACTTTTAAAGATAGCATTTGATCTCTGATTGTGAGCCATCAGCCACCTATTCATGTAGCTTCCAACTTCTAAATGATGTGCATCATTTCTTTGATATTTTCTTTTACGATAATATTCTCATCATGATGGAGTGGACGTTAGTCTGCAGATATATTATGATTCAAGAAAACTATGTATTCAGAAGAAGTAAGATATAACGAGTCAAACCACTTGGCAATTAAATCTCTGTTTTTGGCATGTCCACTCTTTATCGTCAATCTTTGTTATTGCCATGCGTATTCTTTACAGCCAAAACGAGAAAGATTTGGGCAAGCGGTACGAGGAAACTGGTGTGCGGATTCCGAGTCTAATTTGGTGCAGCTATCAGGGAACGCTTCCTTATGAATGCTTGAATGCTGGGCCACCACACGCGGGACCGCAGTCGCCTCCGCGAGGTTCGAGGAATCAGAGGCTACTTTTGCCGGGTGGTGACTTAGTCAATGTAGGTGATCAGAAGCCCGACCTACGTCCTCTATACGTTCGATGGCCCTCTCTCGTACTACTCTTCGCTTTTCCTTCTTTGGCAGTGCGAAACGGTGGAATAAAGCAAAGAGGAGAATAAGAGGAGTTCCGAGACTTACGCTTTCTTCTATCCGTCGAACGCCTGCAGCAGGAGGTCCAACCCACCATTCGGAAGCCACCTTGATGCCATCCGCCGGCGTTTAGGGTTCCCTGGCGGTTTTTATGTTTGCCCTCTATCATAGGCTGCCGGCGTCGTGCTATCTCTCTGAGTAAATTTTTTGAGCCGTGAGGTCCGTGTCCTCGTCTCTAGGGTTTCTGATTTCGACTCTTTGTCTCGGTTTTTACCTTATGATGGCTCCGATAATAGTTTCTTGATTCAAGATACGTTTTCTTTCTGCAGACATGTCAGGACCACTCGATCGATTTGCGAGGCCGTGTGAGTTGTTCTTCAATTACATTTTCCTTTAATTACTTAGATATTTCGCACAATATCTTTCTTTTGATGCTTTAAGGTTTCTGATAGTCATTTTGCTCTTTTTCGGGTTTGAAAAATTTTCATCTATCTTTCTTTTATGAAATTTTTGATTTTTGCTTAACTATCTCTAGCAATTGTAGAACTTTTAAAGATCTGGTTTTTTTTTAGCCTGGATTGGGTGAAATTGTAAATCAGGAGGATCGGATAAAATAAAAAGATAAAAAGATAAATATGGAATATGGTATTTCTTAAAAAAAGACATCAAAAGGAGAACTTGGAATATGATTTGTGCAATTTATATGTAATTATTTTGCAATCAATTAAAAAAGTATAAGGCCCATACGAAAGAAGAGTTTGTTTTCCTTCCAAGAAGCTTCAAGGATTGTTATCCTCCACCTTGCAGATCCTTTTTTACGTGTGGCAGCCATAAGTTCCCGTCATATATCACGCTTTTGACAATATAGTGATAATCTAATAACTACAAAGTGGTATGCCAAGAACAACCGAACCAAATCACCTGCAAACCACTGTCACCATGTGGCCTATGATGCCTTTGATCATCACTAGAAATGCATTTCACCTCTTATACACCAGGTTGGCATCGCACCAGCACATTGGACAAGGACTTTCCAATTTACATGTCTACTATGAAATGACGAGCTTTTCTTGTTGGTCATGCACTCACGTTTTATTAATATGGTTCAACTTGTTGAGTTAGCAAGATCATAAATTATATTATATGTGCTTCATAACAAATAGGCTTGACATAGTTGACACATGCCCTTTGGGGTTAAAATGAATTAGTACATTAGGTTTAGGTTCAGCATTATGCACCTTTAAGTTAGCTAAGAATCTACTTGTTGTATGCTCCATAAAGTTTGGCAATGCTTTTTGAAAAAGAATTTACTTTTATCCTTATGAATTTCATAACCTGATATGTTGAAATTACTTCATTGGATGATATATGATGCTCTCTGAATGTGTGATTTTTTTGTTATGGAGTTGCAGGTTTCGAGGGGTCTTCCAGTCATGACGAGAAAAAAGAGCGGAAATCAGATGTTGAGAACTCAGAAGATGAGAGAAGGACAAGAATTGGATCTTTGAAGAAAAAAGCAATAAGTGCATCTACTAAATTCAGACATTCTTTGAGGAGAAAGAGCAGAAAGAAGCATGATACTCGAGTTAGCTCTGTTTCAATTGAGGATATAAGAGACATTGAAGAGCTACAAGCTGTTGATGCTTTTCGACAGTCCCTATTTCAGGATGAATTGCTGCCGTCAAAGCATGATGATTATCATATGATGTTAAGGTAACTGTCATTTACTTTCAATGTAGTTTTTCCTTTTGGTTTACTCACATGATCTCCAGTAAATACTCCTCTTTCCTTTCTAGTTTATCTATTGCTTCAGTCATTTGAAGCAAACTATATTGGCATTCTTTTCCATTTTGAGCAACTGTAACCCCTAATGATAATCTACCAAGTAAGCAAATATACTTTTGAATCAAAGACTGTCTCAGATAAAATAGATAACTGAACAGAATATTTGAAATATGTGGAATGTGATCCATAAATAAAGATAAAAAATTGTGTCCCCTATAATATCTTTCTTCATTTAGGTGTTGAAGCTACTTAACAAGTGTCAAATTAGGATACTTGAGTTCAAGGTTATCATGGTTTTAGGACTCTTCCAAAATAATCAAGGGTGATCAGAGTGCATTCTTTTAGTGCTTTCTTGGAGTGAGGCTTAAGCTCAGCTTAATGATATATCTTAAAAGAAGTGGCCAGCCGCCAGTTTTTATCTCTGTCCTTGTACTTATTCTGTTCTTACATAACAGGAATACACACAATTAACTCCATGTTATGTTCATGTTATGCTTGCAGAATTTTCTAGAAATAGGAATTAGGATATATGTGCACTAAGGACTATAGAAAAGAAATTCATCCATATATGGGTCCACTATTATGTTTGTTGAACATGTAGCTAGTATGAGATTAACATAGCAGTCCAAAATCCTGGTTGACTGCATATAACACCATTGCTTGAAAGTGTATCTCTAGTCATCCATGTAAATATAGGTTGTTATTATAACGAAAGGGAACATCTGAACTTCTTTATGATTCTTGTTGTCTGTAATGACCTCCATATGGTTTGTTGGAAATCATCTTTCATCTTGGCTTAATGGTCTTGTGCTTCACAGTTAGACCGAGTCACACCATTTGAACTTCTCAATTATTGTTCATGGCCTTGTGCTCATTCGAGAAAGGGTCACTTAGTCTCCATTCATTACATTATACACAATTTAATAAAATTGTTTGCTGCTACTAATTCAAAGCTTTGTTTAATCTTGTCGATGTTGTAGGTATCATGCCTTTATATTTTCCTTTGTAAGTTGTTATCTTATTTACTTACCTAATGGCATTTTCACCTTTAGATTTTTGAAAGCACGAAAATTTGATCTTGAGAAAGCAATGCACATGTGGTCAGAAATGCTTACATGGAGGCAGGAGTTTGGTGTTGACGCCATTGTTGAGGTAATAAACAAGTTGGTCTTCCTTCCTGAATTAAGTTTCTTGAATTTCATATACCTGTAAAAGAGCAAACTTATTTTATTCTTCAAGTCAAAATAATTCAATTGAGGATGAGCATGGGCATCATGGTAATGTTGCTCCTTCATGATCGGAGTAACCATAGTTCTAGTGATGAAAACAACCACTCGAATTCTAGTGATGAAAAGAACCCCTTCCTATGTAGGAATAAGGTTGCATATGTTGGCCCTCTCCATGCCTCATATTGATGAGGTTTTTCTTGCTCTGGACCACCCTAATATCAGTTCAAAACTTGAGATAAATCTAATTATAACTAAGGTAAGGTCTAGATATCTGTTGATATAGGATATTTCGAAGGTTGCTAGGCTCAAAGGGATTCAGAGGAAAATAGGAGAAGAGAGAAAAAGGAATAAGCATAGGGGAGGATCCATTTCAACAATGAAGACACAAGCAGAGCAGATTCAAATAAATACCTGTACTTGAAGGGAGAGATCGATATTGATGAATCTCATCTTGAATAGCTTCACTTGATTGTTGAAACTTGAGATAAATCCTCTTTTCGTAGATGTTCTGCAGCTCCAGTAGCATCAGATTCTTAGCAAATTAGGGCATTGGTGGATTTTTTTATGTAAGAATTAAAATCCTGGCCCAACACTGATATTTAAACTGATATAATACCAACCCATCTGGTACCATATAATGTACCCAGTGTCAATACCAACCGGATCACTACGAGAAAAGAGAGAGAGAAAATGAGGAGGTGGCGGCGAAGGAGGAGGCATACTAAAATGCAATGGAGGAGAGAAGACAACATGGCAATGCAAAGCAGTGGAGGAGCGTTGCTGCAGCGAAAGAGGAAGAAGAAAGATTAAAGGGTTCAATGGGTACCGGACTACTGGTACTAGGCAATAAGCTTACAACTCAATTTCCAGCCTACAGCCTCATGCAACTGGTTAGCAGTCAGCTTACTGCCTGAAAAGCCTGGTGCAGTAAGTTTACCAGGAAGTACACTCGGTTTCGAAGTGGATGTGGCAAAATTGCTTCGTCCATATACTGGTCAGCTGTCAGACCAATAAAAACTGGTCTGCTGGTTATTCTTTTGGACGTGTTATATTCATGTGGGTGCACGTTATTCTTTTGGACCACTCATTTTTTTATAGGGAGAAATGCTTTTCCTTTCCATTCATTCACTTCAAGACATATACTAGTGAATTATGGTTCAACATATTTGGACACCATAATACCATTTGCTACTGTACAGTGGCACAGATGATGAATTCCACTGTTATCACTCACAAAAAATGGAGAATTTTAGAGGGTCTGCATAAAAGAATTGATGCAACATGGTTATAACCCAAAAAGTGGCTCATCTGCACAAATGCCTTTTGCCTCCTGACAATTCTAAAAGGAAGTTATCAAAAGAGTGGTACATAAGATTGGTACCGGTGTTTGAGCTGAGGGGGGAGCTGGGGGGAGCCTTCCCGCTGATTGATGGTATATCATTTAAATACCAATTTTCTTTTTGTGTGAAGTATCTCTGAAGAATCTGCCTAAACTTGTAATCACACTAGTTACCCTGTATCTTGCAGTAATGCGTTTTTTTTTTTTTTTTTGAGTCATACCGAATTCATTCTTACAGCAAATTAATCAAACTATACACCAATTTGGTGTCTTGGACATGGTGTACAATCATAATATATACCATGACCAATCTGTTCATTTCCTTTTTATTTCTAGTGTCTTCCCCTGGTATGTAGCTAAGCTTTACTACAGATTTGAGGTGGCTTATACTTAGATCCGATATGCAAAACTTCACTGAGGTTGACATTTACCTAATTTTATTTCTTCATCAGGATTTTGATTATACAGAGATAGAAGAGGTTTTAAAGTACTATCCACAAGGTTATCATGGTGTGGATAAAGAGGGGAGACCTGTCTATATCGAAAGGCTCGGAAAAGTTGATGCGAACAAGTTAATGCAAGTGACAACAATGGAACGCTATGTAAAATATCATGTGAAAGAGTTTGAAAGTTGCTTCTTATTCAGATTTCCAGCTTGCTCAATTGCTGCAAAAAGGCACATTGATTCAAATACAACAATTCTAGATGTCCAAGGCGTGGTATGTTATCAACATTTCACTCTGTATAACTTAATTGCAAATGTTATATAACTTTGATTGTCAGAGTGTACTGACAAGTTATCTGTCAATACTGATGATGCTATTTTGCTTTAGGGCCTTAAAAACTTCACCAAGGCTGCAAGAGAACTGATTATCAGATTGCAAAAAATCGACAATGATAATTACCCAGAGGAATGTGATCTATTTTAATATTTGTTTTTTTAACTTCCTCAAGATTCATTTTTTCATATTTTGTTTTGAGATCTATATTCTATAAAAAATCATATGTTTAGTTAAGGCACCTCAGTAGAGTTCATAGGTGGCAAAAGATCCATGTAGTTGATAACTATCTTTAACAATTTGATAATTTTATGCAGACTTTGTGCCGGATGTTTGTAGTTAATGCTGGTTCGGGTTTTAAGCTGCTATGGAATACTGTGAAGTCATTTCTTGATCCAAAAACTACTTCTAAGATTCATGTAAGCCAATTGTGTCCTGTTTCATAACTTATATTTCCTTTTTCTGCGATTTTAGTAAATTTCAAGTCTCAACACACTGCTTTGGCAATTATTCCCCAGGTTCTTGGAACTAAGTACCAAAATAAGCTTCTTGAAGTAATTGATTCCAGGTTTCTTCCCTTTCTATGTTGATTTGCATGTTCTTGTTATTGAACCGTTTGCTTTCTCCTCTTTATCTTTGTATTCTGAGCAGTGGTTTTTCTGGTTTCTCTAGTGAGTTGCCAGAGTTTCTTGGTGGTAGTTGTACATGTGCTGAGCATGGTGGATGCCTCAGATCTGATCGAGGTCCATGGAGGGACCCCAATATATTGAAGGTTTCTTTCTCTCTCTCTCTATAACTATATGTATGCAAACATGCACTCCCATGTGTGCACATGCATAAACACATACATGCAAGTTGTTTTCAAGCCTGGTTGGAAGATAATATTTGCTTGTTTGAATTGTGACAAGATGGTTCTTAATGGTGAAGCACAATGTGCTAGGCAAATTGTTGCTGTTTCAAACTGTGAGGGAAAGATTATTGCTTATGCTAAGCCACGATACCCAACTGTAAGAACTGCAATATTTGCTTGTCTTACCGATATTTATGTTTCTAAAAGTCATTTGGTTGGTGCACCAGATAAAAGGAAGTGATACATCAACAGAGTCTAGCTCAGAAGCTGAAGACATTGTTTATTCGAAAAAAACAAGCAACTATATCCATAATCCTCAGTTGGACCCTGTTCATGAAGAGGTGAAGTTTAATTCCTTTGGAGGTTAAAAAAGGTTTTTATGGGTTTAAACTTTCATAGCATTGTCTCTTGTTTTCAAAAAGGAAGCTTTCAGATTGCTGAAAGGTGAATTCAACCTATATCATGTAGGTGATATCTAGTCATTCCTAGCTGGTGCATTTTGATAAATGCCACAAGGGCATTGTACATACTTTGCAAGAGATCTTTGGGATTGACTAGAAGTCCAAGAAAAGAGGGCCAAATGAGAATTAGATTTTCATGTCAGTGTGTATATTTTGCTCTAAAAGGTTTTAATTTGTTAAATTTGATGTTATCTTATCTAAAAAAATCTAAAACTGTGAAAGTCAATAAATCTTTTAAGTGACATATGAAGGATTTCACATTAGTCAGTATGCTGAGTGCTGGTAAAATTCGGACAAGATTTGTATCCACAAGCATGTTTCAGCATTGGGTTTTAACCCATTGCTTCTACAAAGGCACAAAGCAAAGGTGTGCCAGCACACCTTGAAATGCATGGATGCCTGTGATTGTGCCATGCTGGCACATGCTTTCTACTGAACAGTTTGCAATTAAGCAAAGAGTTTTATGGCAATAAGTCAGGCAAACAGTCTGGATCACTAAATTGATTTTTTATCAAAGTTTTATAACCATATTCTTTGCAATTAAGTACATAATTATCATTAAAGAATCCCATTGTAGCAGGTCATTATAAAATTTATATATGTATGAATGTCAGTATTGCTAAATTGTTACTTAAACAGGTTATAATGAATATGCAGGCCAAAATTGTTGGAAAGGCTTGTTTATCTGATGCCTCTTCTGAGTATGAAGATTGTGTGCCCATGGTTGACAAGGTCGTCGATGTAGGATGGAAGAATCAAATTTCTAGTTCAGTATGTTCTTCCTCTAGAGGTTAGTGAAACTATCATTGATCATGCTGATGCTATTGTGATTCATTATTCTTAATTGTTGAAATTAAACCTGGAGAAATAAGAATCCCAAAGGACATCCCCAAGGACACATGTTTACTAAAATTCCAGATGAACTATTTGACTTATTTCCTGGATGGAATGGTTTTCCAGCTTTTGATTAGCGACATCTAGCCTACTGAAGGTACTATTGAAGAATGATTGAGCACAAATCTCATTAACCTTTTTCTTTTCCATTTTCTTGTTATTCTCTGCATGTTAATAGTAAGTTGAGTACTAAGGTTGATTGTGAAAGAATGATTTAACGATCTATTTGACATGGTCGAATTTAATTTTCACTTGTTTTACTTATATATGTATGTATTTGTGAATTGCCTAAATGGGAGCTTAAGTTGGTACTTCAGTTGCATATTGTGTGAATAAAATTGAAATCAAAATTTCTACTCTATTACTAAAAATATCTACTTCAGCAGCTGCTTTGTTGAGGCTAACGATGTTGATGCTGTGCATGTCTTGTTTATGGATGGACATAGTTCCGCATAATACAGGTGTAACCTGTTTTCTAATAGAAACCTACATCCACATCTCAAAAAGTTCAACCGTTTCATATGTTCACATTTTTATCAGAACATACTGGTTTAATGTAATTCTTAGCTTTTTATCCTTGTTGGTCATCTAGTTTGTATATATTGTAATATTGATGATAGACTTGGTTAATTACACAAGTTTGCTCATTACAGGTAGATTTTGGCTGTTTGACATAAGTGAACCTTCAGAAGGAATTCGAGCTCAAATTGTTACATGGCTTATGGCCTTCATTATGGCTCTCTATGCAATGTTCTGTTCACTTACAAGATGTGTGACTAGAAGACTCCCAGATAATATGCTCAAGTCTGATCATTGCTATCCTGAATTTGATTTAAATCCTATGCCTAAAGAGGAATTTCGACCTCCTTCACCTTCCCCTACTTTCAAGGACGTAGATATACTTTCATCAGTCTTGAAAAGGTTGGGAGAGTTGGAGGAAAAGGTTGACAAACTTCAAGCAAAACCATCTACAATGCCTCACGAAAAAGAAGAATTGCTTGATGCTGCCGTTCGCCGTGTGGATGCTTTAGAGGCTGAGCTCATTGCAACCAAAAGGGTGAGCTTTATATTTTGGATAACTATGCTTTATAAGACAATGGAGATGATTTGGATTCTCAAATCAGTACTCTCGACATGATGCATGACATGAATGCTTATCAGAAAAAGTGACTTTCATTTTGTTCTCGTAACTGATGACATGAAAATATTTCTTAATTGATCAAGCTGATGGTCATAAACCATATATGCAGCTCCAATGCTGCAATAAGAACTGTTTTACATTAAGATTGGCTTTGTGCTCATCGAACAAATTCTTCTGTTCTATTTCACCTTATGCTTTACTGTAAATTTTGTATTCTTTGACATTCACTGGATTGTTTACACAGCTTTGCAGTTCAGCTTTTTAGTTTCATCAGTCAACAAATTGGTGTGGCAACAGTGGTTTACGTAGTCTGCAACCAGATGGGTTACTGATAAGGAAGTCATATAATTACCTTTAGCATAGTTTTTTTTTATGAACAGTTCTCAACAATTGGGACATTACAGCTTCTTGTTGTTGTCGTCATCATTGTTTGTAATACTACTGAATAAAATTTACATTAACATGAAATGGTGAAGCATGCATTAGATAATTTTCAAACAAGTCTACAACTCAACTGCTTATAAGATTTAGCCCTAAAATAATGAGCATTGGAACACAAATTTATCTGACAATAAGATATTTGACAAGAACCTATTAGCATTGAACATAATCACCATTTAGATGACTAGTAAAATTCATATAAATACATTTTAAATAATATAATGTAATGTATTAAACATTAATCCAGATATGCACACGAATATTGCTGCCATGTTTTTAGATGCATGGTATGTCAGCCCACCTCTAAGAGTTTATAGTGAATAAACAGCACAAAACATCACATGATTCTAGTTATTTATAGTGCCTTCAGAGTTGGATTTGCTGTGTGCATCAATGAGATTAAAATTGTTCATCCTCCTCTAGCTTATGGTTTCATTTTGAATTAACAGAATTTGTAAATATTTTTTCTGTTTCATCTTGCGGGTATTTTATTGGGCTAGATTCTGCACAAGTTTGTGTGTTAATGCATCTGCTAGCACATGCTTGCTTGCAAGACACCTATTGCAATGCTGGTTTTAATCTTTGGAAATGCTGCCAATCAGGAATGACCTCAAGACATCAAAATAAGGAGGGAGATGGCTGAAAAGGGCCATAAAGATAATATAGTGTAAGAAACCATCGAGGTGTTCTCTTATCCGAATGCCCACTTGAGGCATGGTCTTTCCAAGTTGACCATGGGCTCCTAACCTAGGCTAGTTCTACTGCTCATGCATCTAAAAGCACAATTGAAATAAGTTGCTTGAAGTTTTGCGTTTCTTATTTTTGTAAATTTATTTGTGCTTCTGATGGGTGATCAGGCATATTAACTTGTATTCATTAATTGTTTCTGATCAGGCTCTATATGATGCTTTGATGAGACAAGAGGAACTGCTTGCATATATTGACCAGCAAAAGGAGGCTAAATTTCGGGTAAGTTACAGTCAACTAAATATGCCTTTAACCAGTGGGTATTTTTTTTTTGCATGTTTATTTTATGTGACTATTTCAAATGGAAGATTTAACTTATTATATGGTTTCATCAGTCCATATGTTCGATTCCTTTTATTCACACTAGATAAACTCTCAGCTTTGGTTGGTAGTCTTGTTTGTCTATCTGGAACATCTTTTGAAGAGAATTTAGATATTCATATACCACCCAAGACCTGGCTAACCCGTGAAACATATGGCTTCTATTTTTTCAGTGTGTGCTCCTTTAGGTTAATTCTCTAAATTAGCTTATCGCTACCGTCAGTTGACTAGGATGAAAGTACCCCAATCTCAAGCGATGAAAACTACTTTTGAACAAAAGGAAACAATATGACAAATAATCAAGCAGGAAGTTGCCTTCATTTGTAACTGGTTGAATTTTGGTCCATTGTCCGTCTCTCTCAGAACACTCATAAGATATCTGGTTGAAAAATGTGATTGTGTAAGTGATTTAGGCAATCATCTCTTTTATTGTCATTGGCACTATAAGATCTAGGGTAAAAGAAAGCATGAAGTGTGTGTCATCAGGAATGGACCAGCTTCGATCACTATCAACCTTTAAGAACAGGAATTATTATATATGAAACCCAACTGCTCAAGGTCAAAGAAAACATCACTTATATTGAATTACAACAGTAATAATAGCATCCATCTGTCATTATTTCTTGAATGGAAACAATGGTTGATGATGAAGGCGAGGTGGTGTTCTTTCCAATCAATTTGTTCCTTCTTTTTTAATAAAATTTTTACTTGTTAGAGAGGATAGCAACTCTGTCGGGGTTTATCTTTGAGGTTGTGTTTGAGTGTTCATTAAATGCATTGCAAACTTGAGAAACATATATTGAGATTATCCAGTGTCCTTGAGTAACATTTGGTGCAACTAGATAGTTGTTCTCGAGAGATATCATCATTCTGTAGTATAGATTTATATGATGCTTGTGATTTCCTAATTACTTTTTTTCCTGCCGTTTTGTAGAAGAAGAAATGTTTTTGCTTTTGAAGCATAACATGGGCACCAAATGATACGACAGCTTGTTCAAAAGGAACTATATGATGTAATGATTTCCTAATTACTTCTTACCCCTCTGTTTTGTAATAGAAGAAAATTTTCTTTGCAAGCATAGCATCAGCGCAAATGACACGGCCAGTTCGCTCTGGAGTTTGTATTTAGTTTGAGACCACAAGGAACTTCCAACGAATATAGATTGTGAGATTTTTCTGCTTAATTAGATTGGGATTTGCTCGCTTACTTGAATCTTAAATCTTCATCACTAGTAACATCCGGTAAGAAGCATTCTTATAGTAATGCACCGTATGTAATTCAATGCCAAACAAGATCTTGGGTTAATTAGATATTACTATTGTAGTTAAGCTTTTTTAGCATCGTAATCCTTACATTTAAAATTTTATATTAAATTTTTTATAATTATGAAAATAAAATATATAGCTTCATTTATCATAACATAATTGGTTTTATTGATAGAAGCATGAAGATGATAGGTAAAAAGGTAATTTTAATATTTTAGTTATGTTTTTGATGGTGATGGATGACAAACGTCGTTGGGGGTCACGGGTGATTGTTGTGGATGAGTGACTAGTAAAATTCATATAAATACATTTTAAATAATATAATGTAATGTATTAAACATTAATCCAGATATGCACACGAATATTGCTGCCATGTTTTTAGATGCATGGTATGTCAGCCCACCTCTAAGAGTTTATAGTGAATAAACAGCACAAAACATCACATGATTCTAGTTATTTATAGTGCCTTCAGAGTTGGATTTGCTGTGTGCATCAATGAGATTAAAATTGTTCATCCTCCTCTAGCTTATGGTTTCATTTTGAATTAACAGAATTTGTAAATATTTTTTCTGTTTCATCTTGCGGGTATTTTATTGGGCTAGATTCTGCACAAGTTTGTGTGTTAATGCATCTGCTAGCACATGCTTGCTTGCAAGACACCTATTGCAATGCTGGTTTTAATCTTTGGAAATGCTGCCAATCAGGAATGACCTCAAGACATCAAAATAAGGAGGGAGATGGCTGAAAAGGGCCATAAAGATAATATAGTGTAAGAAACCATCGAGGTGTTCTCTTATCCGAATGCCCACTTGAGGCATGGTCTTTCCAAGTTGACCATGGGCTCCTAACCTAGGCTAGTTCTACTGCTCATGCATCTAAAAGCACAATTGAAATAAGTTGCTTGAAGTTTTGCGTTTCTTATTTTTGTAAATTTATTTGTGCTTCTGATGGGTGATCAGGCATATTAACTTGTATTCATTAATTGTTTCTGATCAGGCTCTATATGATGCTTTGATGAGACAAGAGGAACTGCTTGCATATATTGACCAGCAAAAGGAGGCTAAATTTCGGGTAAGTTACAGTCAACTAAATATGCCTTTAACCAGTGGGTATTTTTTTTTTGCATGTTTATTTTATGTGACTATTTCAAATGGAAGATTTAACTTATTATATGGTTTCATCAGTCCATATGTTCGATTCCTTTTATTCACACTAGATAAACTCTCAGCTTTGGTTGGTAGTCTTGTTTGTCTATCTGGAACATCTTTTGAAGAGAATTTAGATATTCATATACCACCCAAGACCTGGCTAACCCGTGAAACATATGGCTTCTATTTTTTCAGTGTGTGCTCCTTTAGGTTAATTCTCTAAATTAGCTTATCGCTACCGTCAGTTGACTAGGATGAAAGTACCCCAATCTCAAGCGATGAAAACTACTTTTGAACAAAAGGAAACAATATGACAAATAATCAAGCAGGAAGTTGCCTTCATTTGTAACTGGTTGAATTTTGGTCCATTGTCCGTCTCTCTCAGAACACTCATAAGATATCTGGTTGAAAAATGTGATTGTGTAAGTGATTTAGGCAATCATCTCTTTTATTGTCATTGGCACTATAAGATCTAGGGTAAAAGAAAGCATGAAGTGTGTGTCATCAGGAATGGACCAGCTTCGATCACTATCAACCTTTAAGAACAGGAATTATTATATATGAAACCCAACTGCTCAAGGTCAAAGAAAACATCACTTATATTGAATTACAACAGTAATAATAGCATCCATCTGTCATTATTTCTTGAATGGAAACAATGGTTGATGATGAAGGCGAGGTGGTGTTCTTTCCAATCAATTTGTTCCTTCTTTTTTAATAAAATTTTTACTTGTTAGAGAGGATAGCAACTCTGTCGGGGTTTATCTTTGAGGTTGTGTTTGAGTGTTCATTAAATGCATTGCAAACTTGAGAAACATATATTGAGATTATCCAGTGTCCTTGAGTAACATTTGGTGCAACTAGATAGTTGTTCTCGAGAGATATCATCATTCTGTAGTATAGATTTATATGATGCTTGTGATTTCCTAATTACTTTTTTTCCTGCCGTTTTGTAGAAGAAGAAATGTTTTTGCTTTTGAAGCATAACATGGGCACCAAATGATACGACAGCTTGTTCAAAAGGAACTATATGATGTAATGATTTCCTAATTACTTCTTACCCCTCTGTTTTGTAATAGAAGAAAATTTTCTTTGCAAGCATAGCATCAGCGCAAATGACACGGCCAGTTCGCTCTGGAGTTTGTATTTAGTTTGAGACCACAAGGAACTTCCAACGAATATAGATTGTGAGATTTTTCTGCTTAATTAGATTGGGATTTGCTCGCTTACTTGAATCTTAAATCTTCATCACTAGTAACATCCGGTAAGAAGCATTCTTATAGTAATGCACCGTATGTAATTCAATGCCAAACAAGATCTTGGGTTAATTAGATATTACTATTGTAGTTAAGCTTTTTTAGCATCCTGATCCTTACATTTAAAATTTTATATTAAATTTTTTATAATTATGAAAATAAAATATATAGCTTCATTTATCATAACATAATTGGTTTTATTGATAGAAGCATGAAGATGATAGGTAAAAAGGTAATTTTAATATTTTAGTTATGTTTTTGATGGTGATGAATGACAAACGTCGTTGGGGGTCACGGGTGATTGTTGTGGATGAGGAGGGAGAGCAACAGGTGAAGTTAAGGCAAAGGGAGGAGGAAGAGGACGTTGCATATGTCAACGCTCTGCATCTACATTGATGCTGTTCTGCATCTACATTGATGTTGTTCAGCAATTGTGTTGGTGACCAGAGAGATCTGCAATGTGGTGGTAGTGATTAGTCTTGTAGGTACTCCAAAGCACACATCTAATCGTCAGAGCATTGCCTAACTGTCCTTTTTCACTATTGAATTCTACTCCCAGAGCTTGATGGCAAACCAAATGCGATTGCACTGTACCGGTCGTACCGCCCGATACCGGACGATCCGTGTATTAATAATCTGTTGGACTGGTACGTACCGCCTGATACGGGCGGTATATATCGAAATTGCAGACCTTGCATTGAATTCTACTCCCAGCCTTTTTCACTATTGAATTCTACTCCCAGAGCTTGATGGCAAACCAAATGCGATTGCACTGTACCGGTCGTACCGGACGATCCGCGTATTAATAATCTGTCGGACTGGTACGTACCGCCTGGTACGGGCGGTACATATCGAAATTGCAGACCTTGTTTTTGTGGCGGCGGATGGGATCAATCCCATGTAGTTTCTTGCATATCGATACGATACACTCATCAGTCACATCACTCACTATCAGTAGTTATCAGCTGTAGAACTCGGTTCAACCTAAGCAAGCATCCTTCGTTTAGGAGACTTGACATGGACGTCATGGCTGTGGAACAATTAATGAGTCCCAATAAGAGATTAGGATTACTATGCAATATACTAACACAAACTAGGTTAACTTTCTCCATTGAAATCAGAAACAATGGTTTTTGAGCTTAATGCATTTGATGCAGGACATCGACGTTCTTGTTGATTCAAAAGTTCATGGAGATCAGAGAGACTTCAGTTAAATCATTCTCATAAAATCATACAATTTAATGATTCAAAATACATAAATGTTCTAAAACCATAAACACATCCAACGATTAAATGCATGGTTTACATGAGTTAGAACTGATAAAATACAGAGCAAAGACTCATTAAGAAGGAGATACATATGATGTCAATATGAGAAATCCATTCATCAGAATCCCAAGGAGGGTAACAACAGTACAATGTTGATAATTGCAACTCCAAACTAGATCAAGGGGCTCAAAAAAGTTAAATATTTAGCATCAGAGGAAAAAAGGAAAAACAATGGACCCAAAATCATCTGCAGCAAGTTGAGGATTTTGGACCTAAAATCTATTCCACATATTCTTGAACATTGTAAGGCTTGAAGCCATTCTTTGAATTGTTCTAGTAACACAAGTTTATCTTGTTGGTGCTGTTTCAGCAAGTTTAGATTAATGATGGATTGAAACTAAAAAGTAATTCTATCAGAACATGAAATGGTTACACTGTTCACAGGATGCAGTTTGCTAATGAAACTAACTGATCATATCCCGGTGGAGGGTAGGATGAGATATAAGCAATCACTCTTTCCCACTAATAGGTTTCTGGAGTATTTTGAGCCACATCAATCAAGCACTGGCAGGAAAAACTTGAGTTCTGTAACAATTCGTGTAGCCGAAAAAAAGAAAAAAGAATTACAAGGTTCTTCTAGCTGAATAAGATTATACACATGAAAAGTATTATTCGAATCTGAAAAACATGAGAAAATAAACTTGACCACAACAAAAGCAGAGTTCCCAGCCATGCAAATTTTGATCTTTCCAGTATCAAAACCTATGAACCACAAAGTACCAAGCAACAAACTTAATCACAACCACTGCAAGGAAACAAGATGAGACCATTACCAACAGCATTGATATACTCATCAAAATTTCAGATGTATCAGAACCACTACTCGATTTCCTTTAACATATAAAACTATGACTCTGTGACCAGTCTTGATGGGACATCATTAGAGAAGTCTTCATTAAAGAACATCCATCTGATTCTGTCACCAAGATGCAAAATATTAGACCAAGCATGAGTGATAACAACAAAAAACCTACTATCCAGAGAAGCAGAAAAGAAAAGGAGAATGCTCTAAAGAAGTATATATTATCTTAATAAGAGAGCATTAAGGGCTTTTAGTACATCATTAACCTTTTTATCGTGGTAAAGAAGCACAAGATTCTTACGTAAATCCAGTGGTACTAATACAAATAGCAAGTCAAAGGCACATGAACTGGCTATTCCCAATAAATCATGAAGAAATTTGCTTCAGCTATTGAAGGTTCAAGTGCTACATCAAAATGCTCACCATAATGCTGATGAAAACATCAGAAAGACAAGAAAACCAGTACTTCAAGTATTGTGTGTGTGTGTATATATATATATATATGCAAAAAAGGATTTTTTTTCTTTTCCATCAATTCAATAAACAGTAAAATCAAAGTAGGTTTCTAACAGAGTTAAAATGTGCAAAAGCATTACAGAGGAGAATGGTGCATCCTGGAGTTTCCAAATATACACTAAGATAAAATACAGGTACAACAAAAAGACAAGAAAACCAGTATTTCCAATATTTTTATCCTGAGAAAGAACATAATTCTCTTTATCAGCATAAAAGAAATTTTAATATCTCCATCAATGGAATAGACAATAAATTCAGAGTCCGTTTCAAACAGAGTTTAAAGATGCAAAAGTCTTAAATAGGAGAAAGGTGCAACCTTGAGCTTCCAGATTCACGAATATACAATGAGATAGACAGTGCCAGGTTTTGCTGCTTTCCAACTTTGATGAAGTTGCATCATTGAGAAAATTCACATAAGTAATTTAGGTGGATCAACATATATGTTCTAAAAGATCAAAGATGACAATAAAGACTTCTAGTGAAGTTCCAAGTATTATCTATACAGTTTCCATTATGAAATCTTGTATATGTAGATAACTCCATGCTTCTATTAGAAGATTCCGTTGCAATGTAAAGACAGTGACCTATTCAGAAAACAAAGAAGTAATGAAGAAAAACTACATGTATCAACAGCATGGATGACATGAGGGGGGAAAAAGGAAAAAGAAACAAGACAACAATAGCAGGTATAACCACTCCTGCACATATTTGTAAAGCTGCAAGCTTACAAAAACTCAGCCCCTTCGTTTCCAAAGGATTCCTAATTGTTTACAAGAAAAAGCAATAAGTGACATATTGCATGACAGTTCCTTCCAACAAGCATATTCCTAAAATGTTATATCCATTTTCAGCAGCCAGGAGTCGTGAATTTCAAAACATGCCAGACTTCTGCATTATTTCTAGAAACTACAAAATCAGCTCTGTTTGTAAGATAATTTTAACAAGTTCACTTCAGAAGAGCAAAGATTCTTCTTCGCATATGAAAAAAGGAGAGATAAAGAGTGAGAGAGAAGAGAGGGGGCAAGGCAGTTTGGTCAAATCACTATCCAGATTTTCATAATACTTCTCATGCCAATAATTTACCGATATCAATCTTTTTGTGATTAATTAGAATTGCCTCAGCTCTTAAAGCATGTAGACTCGATCATTTTCTTCATTGTTTAACCAACAAAGTAGAAGATCATGCAATTCAAGAAACAAAAAGCAAACCACCAAAGCAATTATGCAGAGAAATAAATTCTTACTGGTTTGCAACCTAAAATTTTGAAATTGATTAAGAGGTTTATCTCTCACAGTACACAGAAATTTAGCTGAAACTAACTTCAGGAACCAGAAACAAATGGTAGCATAATAGTTGAGTCTCATATCTAAACTCATTATCTTGTTAGTATAACTGACACGATATCACAATAACAATAGTCCTTTGATTATTGGCATTGTTGAAGAATTTTAGTTCTACTCAAATCAATGCAATCCCTACCTTACACGAAAATTTTGAATTTTGCTAAATCATTGCTAACCCTGTGTATCAAGTTTTTGCCTTACATTCTCTTAAAGAAATTAATCTTAACAATATCTCAAGTAGCAGAGTAGAGCTTGTTTAATTTCTTGCAGCCCTCTATTAGTTTTCAAATTTTGTAGAGATTACATTCAGTCAAGAGTTTTTCTTATGCCACTGTCCTCAAGTTGCTAAGGAATTGTCTCGACCCTCTTCCCGTAAGATTGGCAATTACATTGGCTGTCATATTTAAGTGAGCAAGCTGTGTTTAAACATTTAGTATTTCTTATTGAATTGGCAGTTTAATGAGTTGCCATATGTGGTCCTCTAAATTATGGTATATAGTTCCTAGGCATCTTAAATTGAAATCACAAATGTAAGTTGAACACCATGTACAGCTAATCATCATGTTCTTATGTGTGGTGAACAAGTTCACCAAGGCAAAATAATTTCCTGATCACATAGATAGAAGAAACAGATCTAACAAGCACAAGATGAAAGTCTGACCAAAGAGCCACACTCTACTAAGAAGGTAAAAAGTTCTCGGACTAGAAAATTTACCTGAACTTATCTCCTAGAACATTCAAATACATCAAGCAATCCACAACAATTCCACCATGTTGCGTGATGCACAACCGGTGCGGCACCAGGCGACACCTACATACATCCAAGTGATTCCCCAGTCAGCACACTAGTTTAGTTCCATGAAAGGAGTATGGCAAAAGTCAACTTTAGCACCTCAGCAGTCGGCAAATTTTCAGCTTTCCCAGCAACACAGCGGGCGTCGCCACTCTCACCAAGCTGATCGACAGCCTCATCCGCATCAGGAAGCGGCACTTCTTTCACTACGCCTGAAGTCTCCTCAAGAACCTTAGCAGCAACCTCATCAAGACGTCTATCCTCTTCAGCCAAAGCGACAACCTTTTCAACAAGCACAGCCGATTCCTCGGCTACTTCCTCATCTTCCTTCTCAGATTTAGGGAATTCGACAGCCACATCCTCCGATTCAGCGAAGGACTCGACCGTAGTGGTATAAGCTGGTTCCTCTACAGCAACGGGGGACTCAGCTTCAACTTCCTCAGCCAAGGCCGCTCCTTTGCCGCTCTCCGCTGTGCTATCAAACACAACAACATCAGATCCTAACAACTCCTCGGCAGATCGAGAGCGATGGTGCTCCTGAGATGACGAAGAGGAAGAGGAAGATGTCGGGGATCCATCGTCGCTCTCCTTGCTGTCCTCAGCCGGCATCAACTCATCGTTATGCCCACTATCTGAAGAATAACAGATAGATACAAACGAGTTCAATAAAGAAAACATAGATACGCATAAAACCAACATCAAAAGGGCAGAGAAAGAAGAAAAAGAAGCCACCTTGAGAAGAAGGATCGGCAGAAGGGAGGGCCATCTCCTTCTTGCGCCTGGCCGCCTTCCGCTTCTTCGCACCAGACGGCATGACGATCGATCGATGGATCCAAATCTGTGGATGATATACTCTTCTTCTCCCTCCTCTTCCTCGAACTCAAAATCAAATTTTTCGTGTAGCAAAAAGGATCAAGAATCAAAAAAGCGAGGAAAAGTGGGAGCTTAAAGGGCGTTATGGTTGACGGTGGTGTAGTTAGGAAGGGGGAAGAGATTTAATTGGGAGGAAAACAGGGGATGGGCGGGGAGAGCGGGAGAATTGGAGTCAAGGAGAGCAGACAGAGACAGGGGAGCGGGCCTACTGGCGTACAGGTGGTGGTGCTGCTGCTGCTGTTGTCTGCCTTCTTTTGTCTTGTTCTGTTCTCCCGTTCGCCTCTTTTTTACCACCTCTCGATTGAACTACACGAAGTCGAAAGAAGCAGGGGAAAGATGGATCGCGAAGGAGAAGACGAGTCCAGAGACTTCCCTTCTCCTCTTACATTCCTCTGTGGTTGTTCACAGCCCCTTCGCTTCAGAGAGAGAGAGAGCAACGAAGAGCGGAGGAACCCTTTGGGCTTCAGTCTTCCCTTGTCTTTTAGTTTATTTCTTTTGTCATAAATATTTAATATGTATAGTTCACAAAAATTAAGATAGAATATTTATTCCACCAATTTTAGTATAAACAAATTATTTAGATATTATAATATATATTCCTTCGGATATCTAAATCTTTCATAAATATGGTATTTTTCTCTTACACATTCGGATTGACCACCACTATTCTATGACTGTCAATATGTTTCTAAAACATCTAGAATATTTCAAATAATTCCATTCATTATTGGTCGATTAACGTGAAAAGCCACTGTTTTGAAGTTTTTCTTGTGCTCTGATTTTTAATTTTTATCTTTATTTTATTAATACCTAAATAATTTTTGTCATTGTCACTTTTTCCTTTGAATGAACATTATCCATCATCATTATCATCTAACCATGATTGTCTTTGACCCTTTATATTACAATGCTTAGATCTATCTCGTCATGTTGTCTCTATTATTTTTTTTTAATTTTTTCTTATATATGCCTCGTTTACTATTAGGAAAGAGACCTATAAAAATAAGCGATCGAAGACATTACCACTATACTAACATTGTTTCAAAATTATAATATAAATAATCCATTAAGGTCTAATCGAGAAAAATGAGGTGATGTAGTTGAAATAGAGAACGCAAGCGATAAAAAAACCTCATGATGGGATGGAGACGATCATCAGACACAACAGGTGACCACGATGAGACGAAGGCAATGATGATAGGGTGGAGTCATACACAAATAAGAGTCGAGAGAAAAGATTACGATGATGAAAGGTATTTAAGATATTAGAAAAAGACAAGGTATAAAATGAAATAAAAAAAATATATATTTTTTTCATCAAAATCATGGATTATTTGACTTGTCATATCAAATATTCAAAACAGATATGCAAATAAACTTAAGCCACGTCAATGGATCCAAATACATATCATTATTTTATTAATACCTAAATAATTTTTGTCATTGTCACTTTTTCCTTTGAATGAACATTATCCATCATCATTATCATCTAACCATGATTGTCTTTGACCCTTTATATTACAATGCTCAGATCTATCTCGTCATGTTGTCTTTATTATTTTTTTTTAATTTTTTTCTTATATATGTCTCGTTTACTATTAGGAAAGAGACCTATAAAAATAAGCAATCGAAGACATTACCACTATACTAACATTGTTTCAAAATTATAATATAAATAATCCATTGAGGTCTAATCGAAAAAATGAGGTGATGTAGTTGAAATAGAGAACGCAAGCGATAAAAAAACCTCATGATGGAATGGAGACGATCATCAAACACAAAAGGTGACCACGATGAGACGAAGATAATGATGATAGGGTGGAGTCATACACAAATAAGAGTCGAGAGAAAAGATTACGATGATGAAAGGTATTTAAGATATTAGAAAAAGATGAAGTATCAAATGAAATAAAAATAAAAAATATTTTTTTCATCAAAATCATGGATTATTTGACTTGTCATATCAAATATTCAAAACAGATATACAAATAAACTTAAGCCACGTCAATGGATCCAAATACATATCATTATTTTATTAATACCTAAATAATTTTTGTCATCGTCACTTTCTCCTTTGAATAAACATTATCAGTCATCATTATCATCCATTTGTGATTGTCTTTGACCCTTTATTGCGTCAAAGATCATTATCATAAGATATATTTCGTCATGTTGTCTCTATTATTTATTTTTTAATTTTTTCTTATATATACCTTGTTTATAATTTTTTCTTCATTCTATCAATAATTCCCGTGAAGACATTATCATTGTACTAACATTATGCTTGTTTCAAAATTATAATATGAATGATCCATTGAGATCTAATCGAGGAAAATGAAGTGATGGAGTTGAAATAGAAGACGCAAGCGATAAAAAAATCTCATGATGGGATAGAGACGATCATCAAACACAAAAGATGACTACGATGGGATGAAAGCAATTATGAAGGAGTGGAGTCTGACACAAATAAGAGTCGAGAGAAAAGATTACGATGATGAAAGGTATTTAAGATATTAGAAAAAGACGATGTATCAAATGAAATAAAAATAAAAAAATAATTTTTTTCATCAAAATCATCTATTATTTGACTTGTCATATCAAATATTCAAAACAGATATACAAATAAACTTAAGCCACGCCAATGGATCCAAATACATATCATTAAATTAAATGGTTGATGTCCATGAGATCATCTTAACCACAATTTTCACTTAGTTATTTTTAAAATATATCTTAATATTTATTTATTAAAATCATATATATATAATTTTCAGATGATTCATTGGGCCTGCATGCTGTCACGAGGGTGGTAGCACACTTGTGGCCTCGATCGGCGTGCATGCATATAATTAATTGAAAGAAGAGGCCGAGCTTGCTGTGTTATTGTCCCCTCATGATGGATGCATGGTCGTACATACATGCATGCATGTACTTGCGCAGTTCCATAAAAGCATAACATGTCTCCCTCCATGCCCTAAGTCAAGACGTTGCATGACCCACACGCTTATTTGAATCCCACTCTCCTCCTACGATGATTACGACATATAGGAAAATATAGTTTCATAAGATGGGATCGGAGGTTCCCAAAAGCTACCACATGGCATAACGTGATGATGTACGTACTGAATCATGCCGACACAATACAAAAATATATAAGATAGAAATATAAAATAATATGTTTCATTAATATGAAAATATATGTGTTTTTTAAGAATCATGATATAATGTTTTGAGTGTTGTCATGTGATTTCGATTATCATCTTTGAGTAGAGTGATCGATTTGATTTGGTCTTAATCTAGCATGGAGATCTAATGTCATCCGAAGTACTTGGGCTCTCAATATTGTGTTCAACTTGAATTATTTTTCATATATATGTGTTAAGGGTAAGGTCTGTCATATCGAAACGTACCGTCCGGTACGGACGATACATACCGGTCTGATAGGTTATCGGTACATGGACTGTCCGGTACCGCTACAATGCTACAGTATTATATTGTAGCACTGCTACAGTGCTACAGTGATATACTGTAGCATTGCTACAATATGAAAAAAAATATAAAATTACTTAGTACATTAGGGTGTACCGCTCGGTACACCCGTACCGTACCATATCGAGCCCGGGTCAAAACTCCGGTACGGTACAGTATGACGAACCTTGGTTAAGGGTAATCGTCATCGACGTATAAATCAACCCAATGTGGTCCAGACTCAAAAACATATGGGTGTCTAAAGTGGCTCCGTGATAACTCTGAAGTAGCCTTAAGGTGATACTTGTACCAAGGTTGATATCGGAGGAGATTTTCTGACTTGATTCTTTTGATGTTCAAATTAGTTTGAAGTTCTTTTTGAAATATGGGTTTTTCTCGAAAGGATAGCCCTCTAGCATAATGTTGAAAGTTGACTTTTATACCCAATCAATGAGTGGACAGTTTGCAACTACTCCAGTGTCACCTTTTGACATTTTGTTCACATGGACTACAAAGGGAGAGACAAGCATGAATGGTCTTCCTTGGACTATTGTCCACAGGGGTAGAGTGGAGGGTGATTGGTATCTTTTCTTCATACACTAGCTTTCATATTATGAAATGTGTCGGATGATAATTGATCATCAACATGAAAATAATTAGTCCATTTAACGCTCATGAAAATTTTCGTACGTGCATGAGGAGGAATTAAAAGAATGAAATTAATCATTTGGTATCAAGAGGAAATCATTTTATACTAAAATGTATAATAAATGATGAAATAATTATTTTCCACTAAATTCGATGCAAAATTATAATTTTCTTTAAGAAAACAATTGCATTTCAATTAGCATATATGAGAAGACTATGAACGCAATAGGACGGCTTCTTCTCATAATATGGAAAATATCCACCTCCACAAATTTGCAATCATTCTCAAGTAATTCAACCATTTGGATTTACCACCAAATTCAAATCGATGCATCAAAAGAATCACTAACCATAGAGCAAAAAGAATCGGACATGATAGCTGAAGATGCATAAGAACATACAAATCGTGAAAAGGAAAATGCTGTAAAAGAAGTAGAGATCAGAACTATGGATCAATGTATGATGGCTTCACATTCCAATGGTGAACCCATGATGAACACCAGAGTTTAAGGCCCATCCTCCAACCCCATTTGCCCATTATCATGTCATATTAGCTTCAAACCAAAAGCTTATCTCTTTTTTTTATTTTTTATTTTATTTTTGAAGTGCCTATGTTTTTGTTTTCCCCATATAATGTCTTTTATTTTTACAATCTCATAAATACTCCTTCCTTCTCTTCTCTATCTATTACCTTTATCACCTTTGCCCCATTAATACCATCTGCTCATTGTCTTCGTCTTCTACTCTAACTATGAGGCCATGTTGTCATTGTGTGATGTCCTTCCCCATCCATCGTGCGTGTCACTTCTATCCTCTCTTACCACCGTGAGGTTTTATCATCTCTATATAACACCCTCCCTTATCGATTGTACCCATTACTTTTGTTCTGTATTGGGAGGGAAGAGTGGTACAATAGGTGAGGAAAGGGATCAACGAGCAGGAGACAGAGGTGACATATGTGACAGGTTGGGAATGATACTACACATAAGTGATAAAACATAGAAATAGAAAATAGAGATAATTGATAGAGAAGGGTTACGATGTCAATGGGACAAATGCGATAGAGTCAATAAGTAATGAATGGAAGGGTATTTATAAGATTATCTAAAATAAGAGATACTATTGAGAAAAAAAAAAAACAGAGGATATTTTTTGAAAAAAAAACAAAAAAAGGAAAGCTTTTTTTAAAGGAATTCACCATATATATATATATGCAATTAAAAGAACTCCCCATATATATATATATGCATATGCATCAAAAGCATTTGTTATATATATATATATATATATATATATATATGCAAATGCATCAAAAGCATTTGTTATTAACATCATCGATTGCATCATGTCGGGTGATATACTATTAGATTATACGAAATAAAAGTCAAAGAAACCGAGTTCACATTCAACGATCAAAGGCGACTCACCCGACTCGACACTTTTGGTGCCACCGCTTCTCTAGAAACTCGACACCTGTCCTTCTCCCACCTCCTTTGGAGTGCAACGCCTGTCCACGCACGTAGCATTCCACATCCTTCCATGTCCGGCCACCGGTGCCACGAGTCAACTCCAGCTCAATCCATCTTGCACGTCCTCCATCCCAAATCTGGATCCGCTGACTTCCAATCTTCCACCATAGCTTTTGGGCCCGTTGTCTTTAGATCTTGGAAGTTTCTCTTTGAGACCTTCTGCGTTGTGATGATGCATGCAAGACCGTCATAATCTTTCACCTTTTTGTGACATACCATTAATCTCGAGTTAGTATGTCGAAATTATTCGATAATCTTTCTCCTTTTTGTGACATACCATTAATCTCGAGTTGTATGTCGAAATTATTCGCGTAATAATAATAATAATTACATTTTTGCTTTTAATTTTCTGAGTCTATGGGAGAACTGAGTCTTTATGCCAGGTCAACATGGCCGGGCCCCATCATTCTGCGGCAGCTTACGCGGTGCCGAAACGAGAACGGAATTCCTTTTCACACGTGATCCGCGTTGACTCTTGTTTCTGCCGAAAGCCGGTACCAAAGACATCAGAAGTCAACTCTCTCTCTCTCTCCTTCTGCCCCTATTCGCGACTGTATATATTGCCCTGCTCTTTGTTGAGATACAATCCCCCCACCGATTGTTGTAGATGAGAAGCCATCCCCTTCTTCTTATTCTTCTTCTTCTTCTCTAGGATAGACAATGGTCAATAGACAGTGGCGTCGCGGCCAGACCATCGGCCGCGGCTCGACCGCTACCGTCTCCCTTGCCGCCGCCTCCCCCTCAGGCCACCTCTTCGCCGTGAAGTCGGCCGAGCTCTCTCTCTCCGCCCACCTGCAAAGAGAGCAAGCCATCCTCTCCTCCCTCCACCACCCGAACATCGTGTCCTGCCTCGGCTTCGACGTCGCCGCCGAAGCCCCCTGCGCGCCGCTTTCCTACAACCTCTTCTTGGAGTACGCCCCCCTTGGTTCGCTCTCCGATTGCATGATGAAGCACGGCGGCCGCTTAGAAGAGGCTGCGATCCGTTCCTATACGGGCGGCATGCTCCGCGGCCTCGCTTACCTCCACGCGAAGTCCTTCGCGCATTGCGACGTCAAGAGCCAAAACGTCCTGATATGGCCGGACGGGCGCGCCAAGATAGCGGATCTCGGGTGCGCGCGCTCGATTGCGGGGGACGGCGACGCGGGGCGGCCGATCGCGGGCACGCCGATGTTCATGGCGCCGGAGGTGGCGCGAGGAGAGGAGCAGGGCGCGCCGGCCGACGTGTGGGCGCTCGGGTGCACCGTCATCGAAATGGCCACCGGGAGACCGCCGTGGCCCGACGTCGTCGATCCGGTCGCCGCTCTGCACCGTATCGGCTTCACATATGACGTCCCGAAGCGCCCCACCTGGTTGTCCGACGAGGCCAAGGACTTCTTGGACAAGTGTTTGAAGAGGGACGCGAGAGAGCGGTGGCCGGCGGAGCAGTTACTGGAGCACCCGTTCGTGGCGAAGCCGATTACAGCTAGCTGCTTATCTGAGAGTGCACTCGACCAGGAATGGATCTCCCCAAAGAGCACACTGGAGCAGGTCTTATGGGACTCTGTGGCAGACGAAGAAGAAGAAGACGAAGAGATGGAGGCGGAGGAGAGGATTCATCAACTGGCCACGTCCGGCTTTCGGACCGCCAACTGGGAACAGGATGACGATTGGATCACAGTAAGGATCAGCGAGGAGGAATCTGCGGCTGTTCCAGTAGATGGTGAGGAAGACAACGTTGGATTCGGTGTTAATGCTCATCACAGTGATGAAGTTAATGCTGTAGCGATGGCAGAGGAGAGAGAATTATGTACACCTGTTAGATATGTTGATAATGAAATGTGTTCTTTGATCATTTGAAGCGTTTTTCTCTTTTATAGACACAGCTTTAATTTGGTTATGTGCTCGTCACTTCCAAGAAGCCACCGGCTTTTTGAGGTCGGGGAACAGAGCTTATGGCCATTAAAGACGCAGCTCGCTAGGTTGCAGGTCACAAGAAGATGCCCATTAGCAACAATTACTACCTCAATCTATTAATCTCTCTCCTACATGCGGTGGATGCAGCTGGAGAAGCGTCGGTGCACTCCATTTACGACAGCTTTTTGACGGCGCCGTTTAAAGATCTTATCAGAATCCAGCTGTGTCTGCGCATAAATTCTGTTCTTTTTCGAGAAGGAAACATGAGAAAGATCACTAGATCTGCATTTGAATCTAAGAGATCCAATTGCAAGCAAAATGTTTCTCCTTAATCAAAGTCAATCTTTCATCGCGACCTGGAAGGCATCAAAATGGTGTGAAATCGTTCGGAGACTTGAAAGCTTGATCGGCCCCTACTCGGGGACCAAATCAAACATGGCCTTCTTCTAGATTTCAGTTCATCTAGAAGAGGGAGCAGATGGATCCTAACCAGAAACAGAGCAGGTTACCGACTCCGTTGCCCGACTCGAACACGTTGCATGCTCTTCAACCTGTTGACTTGTGGTCGATTGTTTGCTTCGGTTGCGTTAGTTAAAGAAGGGTTTCAGAATCTTCTTCCTTCTTCTTTTCAAAGTTGACTTTTCATTTGAGGCAGCGGGAGGTCAACGAGATGTCAGCGAAGCAGGTCGTTTGGTTCACATCCTTATCCCAAGTGGCCGACGACTTGCTCCGAGTTCGGTCAGCTGCCACGGTTGATTACCAGTGTTTGTTCTCGCGCCAATTGCTCGAGTTTCTTATTTATGCTAGAGATATTTTAGTCTCTTATATGAGTTGACAAAGAAGAAAAGTCTACTGTATCCATATCAACCTGAACACTCTTCTCTTCACCCCAACTTGGGTTGGAAGGTTATGACAAGTCAATGGAAATGGCCAAACGCCAAGGAATTCATGACCAAACACAGCAGCAACATTAAGAATAATCAAAGTTTGGGCAATTATGCCTTTACCTCAGTGTGTGATCTTTATTCAGAAACATAATGTCTTCAATAAACAAAAGAAGATTAAAGATGTATCAAAAAAAATTTAGTAGATTATGCTGCTAGTTTCTTAGGTCAACTCTGCAGTAAAACTCTGGTTCTAGTTCAAGATAGAGGCAATTCCATCAGCATGTTCTACCTCATGTTGTCTCAGTGGCTTAGTCTCAAAACTACAGAGTAATAAACATGACAGAGCAGTTCTTGCTCTCCTCGCTGTTTGAAGTAGCAGCCATGTTCTACCAAAGTCAACTCTGCTGTTTTCCAGCTCTACCTTGTCTCATCTGGTGAGGACACAGACACAGTCCTACGGCTGTACTAAGGGAAGGCAGTGTTTGGGTCGCAAGTCTACTTGTGTTGTGGGTTATGTCCGAGATTTGATGTTTGGCAATCACATTAAAATAGCTTTAATGCTTGGATTCAATAGAATCAACCAAAAAAAACAAAACTCAGAAAGGATTTCTGCCTATTTCACAGTTGAAGAACATGGCCATAGAGTCTTTGTCTCCCATTCTACAGCCTAAAACTTCATGATCTTTATGGTCGTTGATGTCCATATATTTCTTGGAGAGCTCTGGCATTGAGCTCAACCAAGCTGCCATGACTACTGCTGCTTCGAGGTACAGCCAAAGAACCTCCCGCCAGCTGACCCAAATTGTTAGCAGGACACACAGGTGGAGATACCCTAAAGACTTGCAGCTGCAACAGGACAAGGTGATAGCAGGGCACAACCTGTATAAAACTATGAAGTCTGTACCCTTCATGCTTAATACTGTCTTTAACCAGTACCATGATATCTTTTTGTGGGCAAAGCAGCAGGCCAAAGTGGCCAGTGCCAAATCCCTAGGGTGTCTGTGACTGCTGATATCTTTTCCCCACCCCCAACACCTCCATGGATTCTAACCTTCTTTCTCTGAAGCTTTTGCCTCTCTAGCCCCCCTATCCAGGGTTAGATTATTCCCAGACTCGTCTTTATGCCGAGGAGAGAAGCTTTGGAGAGGATGAAAGACACTACCGTGGCCACTGATGGCAACATGAGTCACAAACACTGATGCAGCACTCCCTCCATTATCCTTCTGCAAGCAAAGCAAATGCCTGCTGCAGTTCACTCATCTGAGATGAAGTATCCTTGCGATGAACAGAACCTTTCTCCGGGAGGCTCTTGCGTCTGAGCGGCTGAATCACCCGGGGGAGGTTCACGGGTCGGTCCCAACACGTCAGCCGAAAAGGGCCACGTGGGGTCCAACGCAACAATAGCGATGCTCGCTGCACGCGCATGCTCGGGTGCACCTCCGCTTGCTGCTGCTGCTCATCAATGGCGCGTTGGTCGTCTCCTGTTCAAAATTTTCGTCTCCTCTGCTGCGCTTCTTTTACTCGCGCACGTCTCTCTCGATCTCATCGGCATTCGCGTCGGTCGTCCCGCTGCGCTTCACACACACACACACTCTCTCTCTTGCCTTTCTCGTAAACGTAAAAGAAAAAGCGAGCAGAGAGAGGGGGGTGAGAGAGAGAGAGAGAGACAGAAGCAGAGAAAAGAACAAGGAAAAGGAATAGAGGAGACAGACTCGAAAGCAGAAATAACAGCTGACACTCTTTCTTTGCCCCCCCCTTTCTCTCTTTTCTCTATTTATTTTCTCCCCCACCCTTTGTCTCTGTCACTCACCAGAGATCCCAACCCAAGGAGAGAGGAGCAAGAAAACAGAGAAAGAAGCAAAGAGACGAGGTGGGACGGACTCACCAGGGTGTCTTCCGGAATGTCGCCAGCCCTCGGGACCTCTCCTTCCCCAACAAGGAGGAGGAGGAAAAGGTCAGTGCACTGTTACTAATCCTCTTCCTCTTGCTCCTTTGTCTCTTAAAAGATTCTTCGCGTAGAGTGGTGTTGTTTTTGTCATGTCGTTAAGGGTAGGTGGGAAAGAAAGAGGAAGGAGGAAGCTCTCCTCTTCTTCTTTCCTTTGCTTTTGATGCTATTTTGCTTCCTAGTAAGTATCATGATATGTGGTATGAGTGAATCCCTCTGGCGAGGGAAAGGGACTTGTGGGAAAGAAACAGTGTGAACTTTTGGTGGAGCTATTCATGTGGATGACTGCTGATTTCTCCTCTGACAAAGGTGAACATGTAGCAGGCAGACATAAAGGAGAAAGAGAAGATTCAAGTGATCGCAAATGATGAATTTGCTGATCCCAAAAGTTTTACTTCTGTGGCCAACCAAGATGACAAACCTGTGGGCTGACAGATGATGCTTTGCAGTAGGAAGGATAATGTTCTTCAGGTTGAACATTGCATCAATCGATATATCATCTTACCGAGATGAGAATGATGATGCAAAATTCAAATATTTATCTGTATTTTCAGTTTAATGGATGATTCTGTCCAATGCTGATGAATGCTAATTAGTACGTTGTGATAGGTCAGCTAGAATTGATCTTGACAGAATTGTTTTCAGTGGAAAAGCAAAGTGTGGAGAGGCCATTGCTTTGACTTGTTTTAAGGCTTATCTTTTAGAGGTTGACTGCTTCTAATGGTTGTAGAGAAGATGGAAGCTATCAAGAAACCAGAGAATTGGTTTTCAGCAGATGGGTTGATCAACATAGACAAACCTTGCTGATGATGATGATGATGAGGGAGAAAGAATATAAAAGGCAAATAAAATATCAAGGGCATTAAACATAGTGATACATGGACCCTAATGTCTGACTTTAATCTGCATTCTTGATTGCCAGTGTGCCTCAGATACATATTGGACACTTGGCTATGTAAGGAACTTTTCTTGTCTTTTGAGTCATGAGATGGGCTATGAGGATTCCTTGGGACAACCCTACTCTGGAGACCATAAGAAGCATTTGCATTCAGAAAATTGTTGATGAGCTAAACATTATGAACTTTGAGGAATGCCTTGAGATCTTGGAAGTTATGTTAATTTTTGAGTTTTAGGGAGAAATAATTATTTTCACAATAGTTATTTTCAAAGAATGTACAATATGTGCTTATTACATTCTTCTACTACTTAGTACAAAAGAAAAAAAAGAATGTATATTTCTTTGAGTGAGGGCAAATTTGGGTCGGTACATGGAAGCTATTGCCTCTTTGGAATGATTCTACTGAAGAGCTGGTAAAAGTCATCTGTAAGGAACATTATGCACTTTGGTTTGAATGAAGCCCTAAAAATCATCTGCAAGGAGCATTATGTACATTCTCATTTGTGCTAAATATTTTACGGGACAAGGAATGTCTATGTAGAGCTATGAAAACATTCAATATCTACCAATAATCCTTATTTAAAAATTAAGCTTGTGCTTACCCTGTTCATAGCAATTGGAAGTACCTTTATTAAAGGATGGGTCAATATCTTCTTTTACTAGAACATCCACTTGTATGATTTTTGTTCTTTGTAGTTTCCGATGTTGAGCCAGACAATTGAATGCCTCTTAACATATTATTCCTCATTTCTAGGTACCAAGATGATGGTGATCCAGGCAACAACAATGCGCTCCTGCAATAAGACACCAGATTCTCTAGTCCTTTTGATTCTATTAGTCAATATGAATTAGATAAGGACATGCTTGGAGAACTAGGGAATGAAGCCATTGGTCCGCAAGACATATATATTTTGGGTCATTATAAATGACATTTCTCATCTCTATTTCTAGTTCAGTTCAATGACATTCAGTTCAGTTCAATTCTCTTCCTTGTTGGTATTTACCTAGGTTTATACTTCAGTTCAATTCTCTTCTTGGGAGATGAATGCTGACAGGTAGCAACATATATCTTCACAAAAAACCAAGGTAGAATTCAGCCATAAATTCTATTCAGAGCAAAAAAACTTACTACACATGCGTTTACAATTTGATTTGGTGCATGTACTTCTTATTTATCTGATATGAATGAATGAACATGCATGTCTCCAACTTGCAGGGTATGCATGTGTGTATCTTGTGCTAATGCCATCAGAGAAAATCAACAAACAAGTCCAATCTAATGTAAATGTTTTGTTACCTCAAAATATGTAGCAGTGGCGACTTGAGAAGTATAATTATCTGTTGTTATCTCAACATATATTTCCTGAGACAAATGCATAGACAAAGCTGTGTTGTTGAGAACTGTAGGTAACAATTGTTGTAGAGTGTCTTAGTCAATACAAGAGATTTGTTAACTCACCTTCACGCTACAGCTTCTGGCGACCAAGGGCTTCTTGACCTCTTCGATGATCCATCACAGCATGCAAAATCCAATTGATTGACAGGTTCCTTTCAAGTGAGAGTTCTGAGTCATTGATCAGATAATACTTGCAGAGACAACAAAAGATGGTGAAGACTATATATCCCGAATAGCTTTTATACTTGCAAGATGGACAAGTCTATACATTTGTTAAATAAGGCCAGAATAGATAGCACGATAAATTACAATGTCCATCTAACTGGTCCGAATACCCCGAATAGGTTTTATACTTGCAAGATGGACCCCGAATAGCTTTTATACTTGCAAGATGGACAAGTCTATACATTTGTTAAATAAGGCCAGAATAGATAGCACGATAAATTACAATGTCCATCTAACTGGTCCGAACTGGTTCTTCGTAATACACACGTGAGAAGAGTAGAAGAACTACAAGATTCGGCTTTGTGAGTCAGCATGTGGAGTCAATAATCATTCGTCTTTCAGCTGCCTTAAAATGCTACAGTTCCTGCATAACAAAAGAACAGGTCCAATATAGTCATGCAGAGTCAATAATCATTCGTCTTTCAGCTGCCTTAAAATGCTACAGTTCCTGCATAACAAAAGAACAGGTCCAATATAGTCATGCATTTAGACCATGTAATCATGCAGAAATTATATCATTTATCGCAGAAAGGATGTTCCTTGATTCAGAAGTCAAGAAAAGGGAAAGCATGACAAACATTTGATATATTCAAACACCAATCAGAGGGTTTATCAACTGGGAAATCTTCAGCTACATAAGTATTAAATGTCTGTACTCTCTTTGTCCTTGGGCGGATACACTTGTGTTATGACAATGATACCAGTGTCTTTTACAAGAAACAAGTTGTGCTAATAGGGTTTATCGATATGGTAATCTTCGAGTTTGAAATTATGGATTACATCGACTATCATTGTCATATTGATTGGCCAAACAAGAGTTGTCAGGCAAAATGATATATAGGCAATATCTTCTATGAGAATATACCAAGAGCAATCATATCATGAAAATGTGCCAGGTTAGAAATCACTAAAATTGAAAAAAATAGAATCCATTTCTGAGAATGATGACTTCATATTGAGTAGAAGATCACTGAAAAAATTGCCAACTCAGATACAAAATTTGAAAAGAAAGCAGTTGGAAAGTGAAGGCAATTGAGGTGAGGTTGAATTGGAACAGTGCATATGCTCATTTTTTTCATCACATAGAAACATTGCAAAATGGCCATGAACAGCTGCATGATGCATAATGGTGGTAAATCAATGACACTGTAGAATGAGCACAATGGCATAATTGCTCGCTGTGAATGCATAATAGCCACAAATAACCAGAGATATACTTGCTTGTGGATGCCTTGTGTATATATAAATGAACTTTTGCCAATGTTTACTCTCATTTTATGTCTGAACAATGTTATCCAAATTCCAATTATAGCTATTACTGAGTTGATTTAGACTGTCCAGATCATTAATAGTTCCATTACCCAGTTCACCAGAGTTTCTAAATGTATGTACTTTCTCTAAGCAGTAATAATGCAATAGACAGAGAATAGTTGCATCCAAGAAAGACATTTTTCTTCTAAATACACAATGACAAGTCAAGACAAAGAAGTCACCTACATCTATGGTTAGTATCTAAGAGAACTGGAATAAACACACAGAAATATGAGACTGTGATACTAAAAGTATCAGCCATGTTAGATATGATTTGATTTCAACTGATTGATGCAGAAGCAAAAAATTAAGACCACCTTTGCTCACAAAGATTTATCCTATTCTGTCATTTCAGTGATCCTGTAGTCTTAATAAACTTGTTTCAATGAATCCAACTTGTACGTAGTAAACAAAAAACATGAGATGGGGAAATTTAGGTGATATTACCAAAAAAACAAAACATCAAACTGTAAAAAGACGAAAGCAGAATGCACGAGCTAATGTAATGTTACACAAATCCAGGAAATTCACTTGTTAAAATACTCTCACGCAGGATGTTAACCAGTTAAAGTAAAATAAAATTTTGATATATGCGCTTACCTGCTTCGCATTGGTGAAAACTAATCACCATCTGCAGGTAACAAGTACTCATCACCATGGCCCTCAAAGCTAGCAGCCGAAGAAACAAGTGCAAGGGTGTTCACTGGCGACACTAATACAATCAATTTGAGAGTTATTAGAAATTATTGATCAACAGACAAAACCACAACTTTGAAATGTGTCTTACCCTCTGTTTCATCTCCTATCCAATCTTGTGCACATATCAAGCATTCTACAATCACTGCATCAGTCGCACTTAAATAGTGATTTAATGATCTCGCTTCACTGTCTAACGGAACTACTGAAATAGGAATTGCTAAAATATCACGAGCCATCATAGAAAGAGCAGGATATTTGGCAGCATTATATTTCCACCAAGCTAAGATATCAAAATTGTCATCAGGACTGTTTGAGGGATGAACAGCTTCCTCCAAGTACATATCCAGATCAGATCTTGCTGGATGACCTGATGATGTCTCTTTAAGATACTGATCCAACCCACGTTGTGTGTCAGATAGTGTGACACGAGAAGATTTACATTCTGCACCATTCCCATGGTCAGCACCGTCATAGCTACTACTATTTCCACCATAGGAGGCTTGGTTTTTTGAAGAATTAGCAGACTGGCCTATATATTCATTGTACAGATTAACAAAGCTGTCACGAACATTATCAATCTTTGTCTTGGCTTCAGATGCATCATCATAAATTTGATTGAAGAAGTATTCAACTGGCTTCATCTTATATCGAGGATCTAAAACAGAAGCGATTGCCATTGGCATTCTAGTTAAATCCCAATACTGTTCAAATTTCTCAAGCATCTCTTTGGCCACTGATGCAACAAAAGGCTGTGGGCTACTGCACCAGGACTTCAATAGCAAATGAATACCACACATATCTCTAAAAAATAGATTGGAAGTTGGGACTCCTGCAGCAGAAAACTTGACCATAGCATCATTGTAAAGCACTTGTAGACACCCAACAATAGCTCTAACATCACTCCAATCCTTCGGTGAAAGAAAGCATGTGTTTTCCACATCATGCTCTGCTAAGTTCTTAAAAGCCTCTTGATATTGACATGCAGTTTCAAGCATGAAGTATGTTGATGGCCAACTAGCTGGAGCATCAAGAACTAATGGCTTTTGTGGGATGCCCATTTGCTCGGCATCTTTCTGAAATCTTGCTAGCCTGTCTTGTGAGGATTTTACATTTTGCACGCAAGCACGGACTCTATCAATGATCTCACAAGCCAATTCGAGGCCTTTCTGGACAACAAGATTCAGCAAATGACCGCAAGATCGGGCATAGAATAGATCACCATTTGAAATAAGGAAACCCTTCATACGAAGGGATCCAAGAAGCTCACTTGCCACCAAATCACTGGTGCTACAATTGTCGAGAACTATGCTACATAGCTTCCCATCGATATTCCACTCCTGCAACTTCTCCAATATAATTTTACTGATTTCTTGTTCCTTCTCTGGACATCCGACATGAGCAAAGTTAAGGATCTTCTTCTTAAGCCTCCAATCATTATCAACATAGTGGCACGACACACAAGCATACTCTACATCCTCATTCGACCTCCACACATCGACATTGAGGCTGACCCGAGAATGTAGCCTGTCTAGTACTTCATGCAACCTCAGCCTCTCATTCTCGTACATCTTCATGCAATCTGCCTTCACGACATCGGCGGACACCAATTTAAAGAGTGGCTGAAGATTCCTAACAAATGTCCTGAAGCCGACATGATGGACGATGTTGAACGGATACCCATGCAGAATGACCATGCGGGCGAGGTCTTGCCGGCTCGCCTCCTGATCAAACTGGGAGTGATCGGAACTCAGAACACCCTCACTCTTGGCGTCGCTCGACCTGAGGACGAGCCGGCGGACGACCAGCTTCTTGCGCTTGATCCGCTTGGTAGATGTGCAAATCACCAGGTGGTTCTTCAGATGCGTCGTCCCACTCCGGCTGCTCGCCGTGAGCTGCTTCTTGCAGTGGTTGCATACGGCGACGTAGTTCCCATCGGCCTTGCGCTCCTTAGTGAAATCATTCCAGACCAATGATCGCAACTTCCGGGCTCTCGGATTGTGAACAGCAATCGCGTTGCTTTCGTTGGCGTCCATCCTAGTCGACTACGACATTTACTTGATCATCTATAACACGATGATACACCATATAAAGAAGAAACATCAAAGAAAGAAGCTTACTTGGATTGGAGAAAATGAACAACGATCATATGACAACCCGGTAAGAATTGCATCAAACAAGACACGAGCTCGATGGTATGTCACCAGACGCAAATGGCTCGAAACAGAAATCTTCGGAGCCCTAGTCGGAGCACCGGAGGAAGACGGATACGACCCTCGATGTAAGCGATCGAACGCCTACTTAGAACAGTCTTGGGGCGAGGGCGAAGGCGAGGAACAGGGCGGGGCGGGGCGGAGCGGAGTTAGGGTTTCGGTTTCGGATGGGAATGGGGGATCGAATCGAATCGAATCGGCGAGGGAGATGAATAAACGGATCGCGTTGGTACCAAACACTATCCCGAGTTAAATATGATGGGTCGACTTACCCCGGTGGTGTTACCGGGCCGGATCGCTCAAGATACGAACTCGGGTCCGATAATTAACGGATGCGGATTATCGTAGGATATCGGGTCAGATGTTGGATCTTTTCATGTTGTTGGTTACGGATTATCCATACTCGACCCGATGCTGACTTTGAAGTTGCTGTTGAAGTTGAAGACTTGATTCAAGTCTTATTTTGGGTTTCGGGCGCGATGAAACTATGCGGCGACGCAGGCGCCACCTTCCACGCCCTCCTCGGCGACTACCGCTCTCTGCTCGCCCGCGGCCTGCCCCCTCCCGCGCACACCTTCCCTCCCCTCCTCCGCGCCTGTGCCGCCTCCTCCTACGTCTTACTCCCCCTCGGCCTCGCCCTCCACCTCCACGCCCTCCTCCTCGGCCACTTCCCCGCCGACCCCTTCGTCTGCTCCTCACTCCTCCACCTGTACTCCTCCTCCGGCTCCCTCCCCTTCGCCCGCCGCGTCTTCGACGACATCCCACTCAAGTCTTCCGTCGTCCCCTGGTCCGCCCTCATTGCCGCCTACTCCCGCGCCGGCCGGCCTGGAATCGCATTCTCTCTCCTCCATGACATGCGCCAGAGCGACGTCCGCCCCAACTCTGTCACCTTCCTCTCCCTGCTCCCGCTCGATCTCGTTCCCCTCCAATGCCTTCACGCCTCCGTCGTCCGCCACGGCTTCGAGTCCGACGTCGTCCTGGCCAACTCCCTGGTGAGCGCCTACGGGAGGTGCAGCGTCGCGCTGGCTCGGAGGCTGTTCGATTCAATGCCCCTAAGAGATGTCATCTCGTGGAACTCACTGCTTTCCGGTTACTCCAGGATCGGTTGCGTTCGGGAGGCGTTCGATTTGTTTGCCGAAATGAGAAGCGACGGAATTCACGCCGATCATCCAACGTACGCATCTCTGTTGTCCTCCGTCGTCAACAGCAGCGATGGAGGAGGAAGAGAGGGGTTGGTTCGTTTAGGCAAGTTAGCCCATGCGGCACTGTTAACATCTGGGCATGAACTGGACGCCCACGTCGAGACCGCGCTCACCGGCATGTACTTGAAGTTTGGGGTCTATGGCGACGCGTTTCTGCTCTTCGAACGCTCGCCGGACCGGCGGGACGTCGTGTCGTGGACCGCCATGATCTCCGGCCTCGTCCAGAGTGGTGCAGCTGACAAGGCACTGATAGTTTTCCACCGGATGCTGCGGTCGGGACCGGCGCCCGCGGCTCCGACCTTAGCCAGTGCTTTCTCAGCCTGCGCGCAGTTGGGGTCGTCCAAACTCGGAGCTTCCATCCATGGTCATGTGTTCCGGCAAGGCTTGCACCTGGATGTTCCTGCCCAGAATTCACTCGTCAGCATGTACGCAAAGGGCGGTCGTCTGAGGCAGAGCCTGTACGTGTTTCAGGCGATGGAGGATCGAGACCTCGTGTCGTGGAACTCGGTGATCTCGGGCTGTGCTCAGAACGGCCATCTGGCTGAGGCCTTCTTCCTTTTCGGCAGAATGAGGGTGGAGTCGCAGAGGCCTGATACGATAACTGCGGTTGCGCTCTTCCAGGTATGTGCCGCCATGGGCGCGCTTCACCATGGCAAGCTGGTTCACTGTTTTGTGATCAGACACGAGATAGATCCGTCCATCGCCCTCGACACATCTCTGGTCGACATGTACGCCAAGTGCGGCGATCTGAGAGCTGCTCTGAGATGCTTCGCGTCGATGCCAGAACAGGATCTCGTGTCGTGGGGTGCGATCATCGCAGGATACGGCAGCCATGGAATGGGAGAATTGGCTCTTGGAGTGTACAAGGATTTCCGCAACAGGGGAATGGAGCCGAACGATGTCATATTTCTAGCCGTGCTCTCGGCTTGCAGTCACGCAGGGCTCGTTTCCGAGGGCCTCAGGATTCTGAAGTCCATGACAGAGCAGTTCAGCTCGAAGCCCAGTCTCGAGCACTGGGGATGCGTCATCGATCTCCTGTGCAGGGCAGGAAGGTTGGAAGAAGCGCTGGGGTTCGCGAACACGATGACGCCGAGGCCCAATGCAGATATCTTGGGGATGCTTCTTGATGCTTGCAGGACGAATGGATTGGTGTCATTAGCGGAGGCGGTGGCGAATCTGATAGCTGCGCTGAGGCCGGATTCTGCCAATAGCTACGTCCAACTGGCTCACAGCTACGCCGCGATGCGAAGGTGGGATGGCGTGGGAGAGGCGTGGGTGCAGATGAGAGAACGAGGGTTGAAGAAAGCACCGGCGTGGAGTTTCGTGGAATTGAATGGGATCATCACCACATTTTTCGCGGAGCATCAGACGCACTCTCAGCAGGATGAGATACTCTTTTTGCTGAAGATGCTCGACGGCGAGATGAGAGAAATCAGTGGAAGCTCCGCGTATCGGCGGTGGGAGAGCAGTATGTTGGATTTTGGAGGCGATTCAGGTGAGATAGGTGACAGTTGCTGGTCTGCGGTTGCATGAAAGAGCAAGCAAACAGTTAGTTACTTGAGAAGTCATGGCAAATGCCAGGCTTCGAGATGAACATAAGATACGAAAGCCATGCTTCAAGGAAAATTGAGAGGACATTGGATAAAGCAGTGGCGAAGCTGTGGTTTTACCTTGCTGTGCCAACCGTGAAATTGAACATTAATCAGCTCATCAGAAGCATCATATGATGAGAAGCCAAGCACCATTGGAGAGTCATACAACAAACAAGGCTTGCCCCACGAGAATAACAACACAACGGGTGCCAAGAAGCATAAGAAAATAGGTATCAATGTCTCTTGATAGGATTAATTATATATTTTGTATATTATCCATTGTAGTTAGTTACTTTTAATATCATGATCTCTATAATTTTAAAAATTATGTTGATATCTTTATAATTACGAAAGTAAAATATTTAGATCTATTTACTCTAATATTATCGGTTTTATTAACAAAAATATAGATGTCGTTGGAGCCACGGATGGTTGTTATGGATGAAGAGAGCGATAACAAGAGATGAGGGCTGCTCGGTAACTACGTCAACAATGGGTATGATGGTGTCCTCTGCGTCGACGACGTACTCAATGTTGAATTCTAAGACTCACATTTTTCTATCGTTGTCGGATACCTTTGCGAAAGCTCGACAATCACTCGCATTTCAGTTGGTGGTGATGGACGATGGTGCCGTTGGAGCCACGGATGATTGTTATGGATGAAGAGGACGACAACAAGAGATGAGGGCCGCTCGGTAACTAGGTCAACAATGGGTATGATGGTGTCCTCTACGTCGACGACATACTCAATGTTGAATTCCAAGACTTCACATTTTTCTATCGTTGCCGGATACCTTTGCAGAAGCTCGATAATCACTCATTGCCAACCTTTCAGAGCTTCCCTTTTCTATCGACGACAACCGTGATGAGTAGAACTCCTCCGACGAGGCTCTCATCTTCGAATTCTAAGACTCACATTTTTCTATCGTTGTCGGATACCTTTGCGAAAGCTCGACAATCACTCGTTGCCAACCTTTCAGAGCTTCCCTTTTCTATCGACGACAACCGTGATGAGTAGAACTCCTCCGACGAGGCTCTCATCTTCCCTTGTTCATGCTCATGTTGAAATTGACACAATAGTGGGGGGAGCAATAGAAGCTCTAGTGACCCTAAGCTTCAGGTTGAGTGTTTCGTCTAACAAGTCAGTAGTGAGGTAGTCACCATCTTTACTATAGATGTCGTGACAATCACCACCATTTGTGTCGATGCCGATATAGTTGCCAAGCGACGTTGCTATACATCGATGTTGATGTAGTTATCGAGTGACAAAAGGATCGCTCGACATTTGCATTGATAACCCTTTCACCGCTCAATAACTACGTTGATGTCGACGCAGATGATGGTGGCTGCCGAGGTGTCTATGTTGAAGATGATAGTTGCCTCATCACTGACCCATTAAGCAAATTGCTCGACCTGAAGTTGGGGTCATCGAAGCTCTTACTCCCCTCGTTGTCGAGCTCATCTAAGGAGGAAATCTATTCATTACGACTATTGTTGACGAAAAAGAAAAGCTTTAAAAGGTTGACAAGTGAGCAATTGTTGAGCTCTTGATAGATGTATCCAATGATAGTAAAAAATCGTAGGCCTCAAAATTCGATATTAAGTACGTAGTTACCGAGCGACCCTCATCTCTCATCGTTGTAGATGTATCCAATGATAGTAAAAAATCGTAGGTCTCAAAATTTGATGTTAAGTACGTAGTTACCAAGTGACCCTCATCTCTCATCATTGTTTTGCTCATCCATAATACTCACCTGCAATCTCAGCATTGTTATCATCCATCACCACCGACCGAAACATTAAAATTATTATTATTTTTAATAAAATCAAAAATATTAAAATAAATAAATTTAAATATTTCACTATAATTTGTTTTAAAATATAAGAATTATAATTTCTCCATACCGCTGTTGAGGCTACCTTCTGCTGCCTTTGTTCCAAGCCGCTCAATTACCGGATGGCTCGGTCGTTGTCCCTGTAGGAAGTCCGATATAAACATCCCCCAGCTCACATAAGTTAGTACAGATTGTTGTCAGCCGAATACAAAATGTTTAATCACCATTTCACACCCTAAATGTCATTTGTTTCCATGACACCATACATCAGGTTGTTGAACCAGCGAAATCGGAGCATACAGCTTCTTGCCATGACACCCTTACTATCGACCAAGGGGCTTGATTATAGATTTCAAACATCAGCTCTGTTCCGGAGACATACATTTAACAGTAAATATGGAACGAAGACAACTTCTGCAGAACATTATAGAACAGTTCAGACATGACCAAGCAACAAAGTAACACTTGCCATGAGTTGTGACTCCAAGCATACACACTCATATACTCAACATAGTTCCCCTGACTAAAACAGACTGCTAACTAATCATCATCGTCAAGTACACTTCGTCGTCGCTGGATCTGACAAGTAAGGCCAGAAAGAAAAATCAGCATAATTGTATTTTGCTTCCAGAGGAATAAACAAGGCACAAACTAATGTGTAAACAGCTTTTATGTTGCATGGCTAAATGATAAGCATGGTTAAGTTCATGAATGTTATCATGTAATACATCTTATTTTCAAAAATAAGCAACTTACAGTAACTTTTGTCTGTTTGCTTGTTTGGCTGTTGATCTGCTCCAGAAGTGAAATAAGCTTCTCTTCCGATACCTAAAAACAAACACGCCAACATGGCACTCTTCCAAGTCTCATGAGGGCATCAGAAAGAAGGAATTTGCACTGGTATGTGTATAATTAAAAATTACACCTTTTCAGTTAACTGTCCCATTTGAGCAGCTCTAAGAAGAACATCCTCCACGCCTCTTGCTTTATCAGGTTTCACCAAAGCAATACGAGCAACTATCAATAGAACAAACATCAGTTGGACTGATGCAGCTTAAAATTACTTCGAGAAGAACAAATTTCATGGTTGTATAAAATTGTACAATAAGCATCATTGACAAAGATCGCACTTAGGGTTGGTAACAAGCCTTGCTAGGTAAAAACTTCAATCACTAACAAGCCTTCCTAACAATAAATTTCAATCACTAACAAGCCTTGCTAGGTAAAAGCTAGTATCTTCTTGACCACAGTGAATTAGCAATTACACACAATTTTGCAAACCCAAAATAGCAACAAATTCTGTAGACTTGGTCAGGTTGAACATTAAGCAAGAATACCTCACATCACTACTTAGGGTTTCTATATCTACTAAATACTAGTTTTATAGGTACATAAAACCAGAGAATAAGTAGCTCCAGTAAGAAGTCAAGCTTGAAAATTAGATGCAGATGTTTGACCCATGTATGGGAGAGTGAAGAGGCAATTAAAATGTACATATAGATAGGGTGTCAGATCTTTAGGATTTCTTGCAAGCTCATTTACCCTTCCGAGGCCCTTCTGTAAAAGGACATTATTTCCCAAAATGCATTTCTCTGCCCATACCTATATTAGTTCCTGATTAATGCAATGATTAGTAAGAGCAGAACACCTAGAGATATTTTTAAAATGTCAACATCATCATCAGTCTTTGGGCTGTGGCCTCCAATCATATATGAGATTGACCATAAATCTATACTCTTAACTTGAGTAGGCTGGATCGATAATTTATGTTCCAACGATACTTCATCAATCTAACTAAACCTTGAATGGAGTGTGTGCCAGACTCTGGCTGTGGAGATTAAGACAAAAAATGGCCTTTAGATGGGTCCTAGTTCATGCACAACTGCCACATGAAAATTCTCATACGTGTTTTCATGCTTCAAAAGAGTCTAGATAAAACAGGAAATGGCAAGTCCTGCATATTGAGCAAGGTCCCATCTACAAGGCAAAATAAGCAGAGCGCCAACAGAATAAAAGCACAGAGGACTATAAGTACAAAGTATCAATGATTAGGAGATGATGCAGTTGCACAGCAAATATATTTCATAAAATTGCTTTTGCAGGTATTGATGTTCCTCCGTATTATCTCATAAACACAGTTCCAAAAAATGACATGGATATCTAAAAATACCCAATTATGAATTCTTGACATGGCCACAACTTTCCTATTTATAAAGCTAATCCTTTTCAGTCTTAGAGGGAGGGATGCCAGGACTCCGCCAAGAAAAAACTTGAAAGAATTTACTTAATTATGACAATCTTCAAAAAAGGCACATTACTTGCATCTTTTAGTGAAGAAGAAGCATTTTGGAACCCTTGATCATTTTTCAAAAATGGAACAGATATTTCCAGATTGGTGATGACACCTCAATTGATTTTTGGTCTCAGAAACATAAACTTGTAATTTGTGGTAAGTGAGCATCCTTAATGTGTTCGTCAAAATATTTGTCCCAGACATACATGCTAGAAACTGAGGTGAAAGATACAAGGCAAATAATCACTTAAATCCCATGATAACAGTTCACTAAAATCCATCAATTCTTTTGGACAATCAGTAACTTATGGTAGTGTACCACTAACATACTGAACTGAGAGCAGGTAATACTAATAAACTTGTACAACAGAACAGCCTTAACAACATTCAAAGGCAAACCCATATTGTCACAAGCTGTCAGGAAAAAATTATCTCATCCAATACTTACGCCTTTCTCTTGCTTGAGCTGATAATATCTGACTAAGCATCAGTTGCCTATGTTCTTCTGCTTCCCTGCATTTCAAATTACATATATATGATTCTGTAAACGTACATAAAGTAGTGCAAACTTGATACAGATGAATTCACAGGTTAAACCTTTTGGCCTCTTCTTGTGCCTTCTGCGGCTCACCATTTTGCTGATTACCCTAATTAAAAGAAAACACAAGCCAACAAACATTAGTTACAAAACAGGCAGTATTTAAGAGTTTATTATGCCACCAAGATGACTTACAATGCCATGTTTTGCCATCAACTCTTGCATTCTTCTTTGCCTAATGGCTTCTAGCTCTGGGTCATCCTAAGAAGAATATTGGCCATATTGTCAGTTTAGCAAATATAAGGTCCAACAAATGTATGTAGAAACTAAACTCATGCCCTTCTTAAATAAAATTCAGGTCTACTATATCTTACACTTAGTCTCAATGTATGCAATTCCTGAACCACGAATCCTCCTCAAATAAAGCCAAATAAAGGCAAACAAATGAAAATAAGGGAACATCAAAACCACCGAGTATTTTCCTTTTCCATTTGTCAACATGAGCCCAAAGTAAAAAGATTCTGTCAGCAGACGACAACTAAAATGAAGCATCAACCACGAGAGTTTAGGGGGAAGAAATCGGAAATACGATCTTCTCCCAAAACAGGTGTGTGATTCAAATGTCATCAATCATTCCGTCTTTCCGTGGAAATTCGACTTTTAGCAATTATTCTCAACATTATTTCCCGAATCAAGAACATTGCAGACAAGAAATTGAACAATCACAAGGAACCATCTTAAAAGACACAAAAAAAGGCCCACAATCACTAGAAACGCAGCACCCACTACTCGTTTGAAACCCGTAAAAGGGAGAACCAAAACATGAGAGCGGGATGTAGTGTTCCAAAAGAGTGCTGCCCTCAAAGCTCATAAGAATCAAAGTAATCACGGCAGAACAATTAGCAAGAAAACCACATCACCAACAAAACCCTAGCTTACGATCGACATTTTGACAAGCAAGACGCAAAAGAAGGAAATTTGTGAGAAGAAGAGAGGGATAAGCGATCGATCCATACCATGTCGCGAAGGTTTCGAGATCGGAATCTCAGCAGAGCTCGTCGGAGGGTTGGAGTCGCTGCTCGATCTCCGCCCCGGCTTCTCCTTTGGCGGATGTATAACGCTACCGCTCTCCTTTTATAGAGTCGGTGGTCAGCAGAAGCCGTATGCCACGCACCCTTAATAGTATTAGATCCATTAACCGAAAACCGCAAAGAATTAGATCCATTAACCCTTAATAGTAGATCCGTTAACATATCGGATCTGCATCCTCTTTCCACTTTCCTGACCATTAACCTATGATGACGACATCAATTATTCCCCCGTAAATACATTAATTATCGGTATTTTTGATTCAAATCCCCAAAATATCGTTAAGGATTTTTATACATGATTAACCTTCCACCCATTTCGTACCTGGTCTGTTATTGGTTAACAGATGTTGGCTTATGTGGAGCCACTTAATCTTATCAGAAGGGAGGTTAGTCGGACGGGTTGGTTAATCGAGTTGTTTTCCTTTAATATTTGTGAGATGATCATCCACCGTTGGTTAGCCTACCGGACTTCACATACGTATTCGCCCGTTTCACGTCGGTTTCGTATTTTAGGTTTTCTCTCCCGTCTTCTCTTTCTACGGACTTCCGCCCACGCGAAGAGACGAAGCGCTGATTCCCATGGCCGACAAAACCCTCGCTTACTCAGCCGCCACCGTCGCCGTCGCTGGCGACAAGGGGGAGAAGGCTTATAAGCAAGACTCGGCTGACGGCGAGGAGGAAATGGCCTTTGAGGAAGCCATCGACGGCGGCGAGGAGGAGACGGCATATAAAGAAGCCACCGTCGACGTTGAGGAGTATACTGCCGATGAGGAGGCCGCTGCCACCGCCGGCGACCGCGACGCCGCCGTCGAGCTCCTCGAGGAGATCCGGGCGCTCAAGGATGAGCGGTCCGACCTCCAGCGCGAACGAGCTAATCTCCTCCGCGACCTGTCCGACGCCCGAACGAAGCTTGCCGGCGCTGAGTCAGACCTAAAGGCTGTCGCCGGCCAGGCCAGCCGCCTCGAGGGCGAGCTCCGCATCATTCAAGACGATCTCTCCACCGCAAACATCGTCTCTATGGAGCAGGAGGAAATGGTCCGCCGCCTCGAGGGCGAACTCCGCATCGCACAAGACGGCCTCTCCACTGCGCACATCGCTGCTATGGAGCAGGAGGAAAAGGTCCGCCGCCTCGAGAGTGAGCTCCGCATCACACAAGACGACCTCTCTACTGCAAACATTGCCGCTACTGAGCATGAGGAAAATGTCCGCCGCCTCAATAGCTCCATCAAGGACCTCGAAGCCAAGTTCAAGGTCAAGATCAACGACCTGGAGACCACGGTCAAGGTTCTCGAGGAGGAACTCAGGGTATCCAAGCAGAAAGAGAGGGATGAGGCGGAGAAGTTTGCCGCTGTGGAAGAGGAGTTGATGACTAAGATCGCTGAATTAAGGTCTAAGCTGGAGATCGATAAGGAGGAAAAGGCCTTTGAAATTGATGGCAAGGTAGATGCTGGGGTCCTTACTGTGCACTCCCAGGCGCTGCGGACGTCGGCCGTGATTGGAATTGTGGCCTTGGCGGCAGGGGCTGTAGTGTGCCTTCAGCTCGCAAAACGGAGGTAGAATTGGAGTGAGGGTTCGTGATTTATCTGACTGCTTTCTGCTGATAATTTTTGGCCTCCGCTCTGTTCTTTTTCTTGATTCTCTATCTTGTCAGTCCAAAATCTTCTCACGGTAGTTTGATTGGGCTAAATGCTCTTTTACATCCTGTCAAGCAATTCCACAGTAGTTCTGAAATCTTTCATGATCGGACTAGATAGGTTCATGGAGTGGGATTTAGCAGTGGTTTCACTAAAGAGTTATATCAACGTTATTCAGGTTGATGTTTCTTGTGTTGTTCTGTTGAACGTGTAGTATGATTCTTGCAGCAAAACTGTTCTTGCTGATAGCTACACTTCAAAAAGCTTGAATCTTTTTGTGTTGAATGATCTCTTAATAAAGGACTGGTTCTCCTCTGTGTCATCTTATTATCATTTGGAATGTTTTTGTGTGTTTTATGTTGCCCTGAATTGTCATTATGAAACAGTGCTTTTGCAACATCATATTACTTGTGACTGAAAGAATCTTTTGTACAATAATATTTTGTGTTATCTTGAAGATGTGATCAAAATGTAATTATGTCCTTGCTTCTCGATGCCTCTCTTCTGGAAAGACAGGACCCAAGAGATAGAGCTCCAGTATGCTTGGCTTACCTGGTCAAACAGTTATATGGCCTATAGCATCAATTATTATTTTTTATTGGTCTTGATACTAACTAATGAATGATTGCATTATTTCAGTGCACTGAAAATAAATCTACAATGTTGATTGTTGTCAATCAGTCAGGTGATTTCTGTTATTTTGATGTGAAATAATGAGTCAGCACCATTTATATCTTGGTTCAGGGGTACACTGTTTTAAGTTCCTCTTATGTTGTCATATGATGTGAGTTCTAGGTAATTTTGTTTTTCAGTATATCATCATCTTATTTTATATTTGGTGTATGATATTTCTAAAAAAATATGTTTGGTGCATGATTTGATCCTTGAATTGGTCCTTATTTCTTTCTTGGTCCTGAGTTGTCGTTACTTTACTGCATTATTGATGTTGCACATTGTAATGTTATCTGTAATAATGTAAATGATGATATGGTTCATGATGAGGTCCAAAACTTGGTTGAGGGACTTGGATGAGCTGGTTGGTGTTCATGAATCTCTCAGTTCATGTTTGCTTATAGGATGGTATAGCTTATGCTATCCTCAGTTGTCTCATTCAATGTCACTTAACTTACAATGTCATTTTCTCATGATATCTTGATTGTTTGGTCTCATCTGTAGTTTTTTTTTCCTTTTTGTTGCTGATTTGAACTTTAATGATTTTTTCAATGGATTAACTGGTTGAAAATTTTATTTAGTACTTATAAATTGTTCAGGATGGCCTTTTCTTAGGCATACAAGTGGCGTGGTTGTCATTTTGTTAGGTTTGAGATAAGCTAATAAATAGTGTCTTCATGTTGTTAAGCTCACTATATACCGCAATGTTACTGTCTGAAAGGGCTATTGTTTTTTGTTCATTGCTACTATCTGTTACATTCTGTTTTAGTAGTACTATATGACAATTCTCTTACCTGGATAAGCAGCATAATCATGTGCAAGCAACGCCCGAACGAAGCTTGCCGGCGCTGAGTCAGACCTAAAGGCTGTCGCCGGCCAGGCCAGCCGCCTCGAGGGCGAGCTCCGCATCATTCAAGACGATCTCTCCACCGCAAACATCGTCTCTATGGAGCAGGAGGAAATGGTCCGCCGCCTCGAGGGCGAACTCCGCATCGCACAAGACGGCCTCTCCACTGCGCACATCGCTGCTATGGAGCAGGAGGAAAAGGTCCGCCGCCTCGAGAGTGAGCTCCGCATCACACAAGACGACCTCTCTACTGCAAACATTGCCGCTACTGAGCATGAGGAAAATGTCCGCCGCCTCAATAGCTCCATCAAGGACCTCGAAGCCAAGTTCAAGGTCAATATCAACGACCTGGAGACCACGGTCAAGGTTCTCGAGGAGGAACTCAGGGTATCCAAGCAGAAAGAGAGGGATGAGGCGGAGAAGTTTGCCGCTGTGGAAGAGGAGTTGATGACTAAGATCGCTGAATTAAGGTCTAAGCTGGAGATCGATAAGGAGGAAAAGGCCTTTGAAATTGATGGCAAGGTAGATGCTGGGGTCCTTACTGTGCACTCCCAGGCGCTGCGGACGTCGGCCGTGATTGGAATTGTGGCCTTGGCGGCAGGGGCTGTAGTGTGCCTTCAGCTCGCAAAACGGAGGTAGAATTGGAGTGAGGGTTCGTGATTTATCTGACTGCTTTCTGCTGATAATTTTTGGCCTCCGCTCTGTTCTTTTTCTTGATTCTCTATCTTGTCAGTCCAAAATCTTCTCACGGTAGTTTGATTGGGCTAAATGCTCTTTTACATCCTGTCAAGCAATTCCACAGTAGTTCTGAAATCTTTCATGATCGGACTAGATAGGTTCATGGAGTGGGATTTAGCAGTGGTTTCACTAAAGAGTTATATCAACGTTATTCAGGTTGATGTTTCTTGTGTTGTTCTGTTGAACGTGTAGTATGATTCTTGCAGCAAAACTGTTCTTGCTGATAGCTACACTTCAAAAAGCTTGAATCTTTTTGTGTTGAATGATCTCTTAATAAAGGACTGGTTCTCCTTTGTGTCATCTTATTATCATTTGGAATGTTTTTGTGTGTTTTATGTTGCCCTGAATTGTCATTGTGAAACAGTGCTTTTGCAACATCATATTACTTGTGACTGAAAGAATCTTTTGTACAATAATATTTTGTGTTATCTTGAAGATGTGATCAAAATGTAATTATGTCCTTGCTTCTCGATGCCTCTCTTCTGGAAAGACAGGACCCAAGAGATAGAGCTCCAGTATGCTTGGCTTACCTGGTCAAACAGTTATATGGCCTATAGCATCAATTATTATTTTTTATTGGTCTTGATACTAACTAATGAATGATTGCATTATTTCAGTGCACTGAAAATAAATCTACAATGTTGATTGTTGTCAATCAGTCAGGTGATTTCTGTTATTTTGATGTGAAATAATGAGTCAGCACCATTTATATCTTGTTTCAGGGGTACACTGTTTTTAGTTCCTCTTATGTTGTCATATGATGTCAGTTCTTGGTAATTTAGTTTTTCAGTATATCATAATCTTATTTTATATTTGGTGTATGATATTTCTAAAAAAATATGTTTCGTGCATGATTTGATTCTTGAATTGGTCCTTATTTCTTTCTTGGTCCTGAGTTGTCGTTACTTTACTGCATTATTGATGTTGCACATTGTAATGTTATCTGTAATAATGTAAATGATGATATGGTTCATGATGAGGTCCAAAACTTGGTTGAGGGACTTGGATGAGCTGGTTGGTGTTCATGAATCTCTCAGTTCATGTTTGCTTATAGGATGGTATAGCTTATGCTATCCTCAGTTGTCTCATTCAATGTCACTTAACTTACAATGTCATTTTCTCATGATATCTTGATTGTTTGGTCTCATCTGTAGTTTTTTTTTCCTTTTTGTGGCTGATTTGAACTTTAATGATGTTTTCAATGGATTAACTGGTTGAAAATTTTATTTAGTACTTATAAATTGTTCAGGATGGCCTTTTCTTAGGCATACAAGTGGCGTGGTTGTCATTTTGTTAGGTTTGAGATAAGCTAATAAATAGTGTCTTCATGTTGTTAAGCTCACTATATACCGCAATGTTACTGGCTGAAAGGGCTATTGTTTTTTGTTCATTGCTACTATCTGTTACATTCTGTTTTAGTAGTACTATATGACAATTCTCTTACCTGGATAAGCAGCATAATCATGTGCAAGCATGACTGATTCAAGAGGCCACAGCTGTTGAGCTGCCACGTAATCAGCTAGTGATACTTATGCTCATTTTTTAGAGTTACAACCACTTTGCATTTGATTTTTTTTCCAACTTGCTGATAGTAATTTATTGAACTTGATGGTGCAAAATTAGTATCTACATTTGACTGTCAGGAATTTTGTATGGTCAAACTGGAGCATCCTGTCAAGCAATTCCACAGTAGTTCTGAAATCTTTCATGATCGGACTAGATAGGTTCATGGAGTGGGATTTAGCAGTGGTTTCACTAAAGAGTTATATCAACGTTATTCAGGTTGATGTTTCTTGTGTTGTTCTGTTGAACGTGTAGTATGATTCTTGCAGCAAAACTGTTCTTGCTGATAGCTACACTTCAAAAAGCTTGAATCTTTTTGTGTTGAATGATCTCTTAATAAAGGACTGGTTCTCCTCTGTGTCATCTTATTATCATTTGGAATGTTTTTGTGTGTTTTATGTTGCCCTGAATTGTCATTATGAAACAGTGCTTTTGCAACATCATATTACTTGTGACTGAAAGAATCTTTTGTACAATAATATTTTGTGTTATCTTGAAGATGTGATCAAAATGTAATTATGTCCTTGCTTCTCGATGCCTCTCTTCTGGAAAGACAGGACCCAAGAGATAGAGCTCCAGTATGCTTGGCTTACCTGGTCAAACAGTTATATGGCCTATAGCATCAATTATTATTTTTTATTGGTCTTGATACTAACTAATGAATGATTGCATTATTTCAGTGCACTGAAAATAAATCTACAATGTTGATTGTTGTCAATCAGTCAGGTGATTTCTGTTATTTTGATGTGAAATAATGAGTCAGCACCATTTATATCTTGGTTCAGGGGTACACTGTTTTAAGTTCCTCTTATGTTGTCATATGATGTGAGTTCTAGGTAATTTTGTTTTTCAGTATATCATCATCTTATTTTATATTTGGTGTATGATATTTCTAAAAAAATATGTTTGGTGCATGATTTGATCCTTGAATTGGTCCTTATTTCTTTCTTGGTCCTGAGTTGTCGTTACTTTACTGCATTATTGATGTTGCACATTGTAATGTTATCTGTAATAATGTAAATGATGATATGGTTCATGATGAGGTCCAAAACTTGGTTGAGGGACTTGGATGAGCTGGTTGGTGTTCATGAATCTCTCAGTTCATGTTTGCTTATAGGATGGTATAGCTTATGCTATCCTCAGTTGTCTCATTCAATGTCACTTAACTTACAATGTCATTTTCTCATGATATCTTGATTGTTTGGTCTCATCTGTAGTTTTTTTTTCCTTTTTGTGGCTGATTTGAACTTTAATGATGTTTTCAATGGATTAACTGGTTGAAAATTTTATTTAGTACTTATAAATTGTTCAGGATGGCCTTTTCTTAGGCATACAAGTGGCGTGGTTGTCATTTTGTTAGGTTTGAGATAAGCTAATAAATAGTGTCTTCATGTTGTTAAGCTCACTATATACCGCAATGTTACTGTCTGAAAGGGCTATTGTTTTTTGTTCATTGCTACTATCTGTTACATTCTGTTTTAGTAGTACTATAAGACAATTCTCTTACCTGGATAAGCAGCATAATCATGTGCAAGCATGACTGATTCAAGAGGCCACAGCTGTTGAGCAGTTCAAATTGACACCCAGGTATGGTTATAGTATAAACAATTTATGTAACATTTCTTTGTTAACCTATAGTATTTGTCATCTTATTTGTAGTATTACTAACTAGATGCAATGTATGGTACAAAAGTTAGAAAATGGGTATGTTGCTTGTAAGCGTAGACCTTCTGCAAGTTTAGATTTACAGGGCTAGCAATTTAAGGTACTGTTTAGCTATGTACATGTTCCAAAACAAAAAGCATTTTAGCCATTGAGAAGCCAAATGACAGTAGATGACCAAGTTCATCTTAACATTACTTGTGTCAACTATTTTTGAGTTCCATAGTTTATGGATGAACAATACGTTAATTGTGTATACAAGTATGTATGGAGTACAGTTTGGTTTTGCAGGCCATATGCTTAGCTGTTCTTCCGTGGATTTATCGGTGGTGACTCTTGGACGAGATCTGACAGCGTGATCTTTCCACACTTCCCAGTGTTGAGTTCATCAAACTGGTTGCAGATTAACATGATGTCCTTCTCTGAGATCTTCCCCATCTCCTTGAGCTTGTAGATCACAAACTCTGATTTGCTACAGAATGTAATGAGGTAAGTAAAGCTCATACAGCAGCAGGTGCTCTCACTTTGATCTGAAGCCATACCTTATGGATCCATTGTTGTCCAGGTCTGCTGCCATCAGATCTCCCGCGGTCATCTTCCTCTTGAGCACCCACTCTGCAGTCCTTCGATTCCTTTTCTCGATCCTGAGCTCGGTCAGATACAAGAAGGCCTTGGCGACAGCGAGAGTGCTCACCAGCAGCCACACTGATGCAAACAGCCTCCCCTTCATCGTCAAGAAGGTGTAGTCCCCGTACCCCACTGTCGTCACGGAGGTCACCGAGAGATAGAAGCTATCGAGCCAAGCCAGCCCCTCCAGGACGTGCACCATCACAGTCCCCACCGCAACACAGCAGATAACGACACACAGTGCCAACCCCACCTTCATCCGCACCCTCATCCGCCCCTTCCTCATGTCCATCACATACGTCCTGAAGATCATGTTGCGACGGCTCTCGTCCACGGCGCTGAGCAGCACTGCCTCCTGCTTGTCGAGCACGTAGGTCAGCAACCCATTGAGGAGGACATCCACGAAGCCGAAGCCCACCAGAATGAACGCACAGGTAAAGAGCTTGGTGAAGCTGGTGTGAGGCACTATGTCGCCATACCCGATTGTGCACATGCTCACGATGGCGAAGTATAGCCCGTCGACAAGTGGAAACGTTCTGTGCCCCTTGAAGCTCCCTTGCCTCACCATGAAGACGATGATCCCTACCAAGATGTACAGGATTGCTCCAACTATGGCTTGCCGCACAATCCATGGTGAACGCGTGGTCGGAGAATCTGCAAGTTCAGCATCGAGTGCCAGGGCTTGACTTTCCTTGATGCAGGTGAATATGGATGGGGCAGAGTAGGACCGGCGAGAGGCTTTAGTGGAATGCTCATTGGGCTCCTTGATCACTGGCGTGTCAAGGAGTGGAGCTGCAAGAGTGGGTATGGTTCTGCAGCATGGAAAACTGGTGAGATAGCTGAAGCGATGAGATGATTTGCTGTTGTGATGATCTGAGAGCTCATGAGAGCAATTCTGTATGGATTCCGGTGTCTTGGTTGACAAAAGCTTGTCCATGGACATGAAGCAGTGCAGGAATTCTTGGTCTGAAACTTGGAGCACTACTCAGGTATGTTGGAAGTTGTTGGGTTGACTATTTGGTTGGAGTACTGGTAGTTAATCCAACCTGTCTGTCCTCGTGGAATAGAAGTTAGATTAGCTTCTGAACACCCGAGAATTAAAAGGCTAGTAAGTTATGTTTCTGAGTATTTAGCTCACAATTTCTAAGCTTAGACTGTGTATATATATATACAAAGGATTAACATCTGTTGCTTCTTTCAGATTCCTGCACTAAATCTTCAGGGAAATTAGACCTGCAGAAGGGGAATTCTCCAGCTGCAGTTCTTCCATAATGACCAGCACAAAGTACATTACTCTGGTTCATAGGTGCCAACAATAACTCAGATCAGAAGCTCTCCGTTCCTCTGGTTCCGGTGCCAACAATAACTCAGATCAGAAGCTCTCCAGAAAATGAAAGGATTCGTGGAGGAACATAAAATGAAGTAATCGTGTCATTTATGGTGATCCCTGCCTTTTAATGGTCAGAGCTCTCCAGAAAACTGGTTGAGACTACAGTGCATTTTGCCTTCAAATACTGCATTACTATATTTTGCCATTTTACCCAATATTTCCTTTTTTGTGTGGTAAATTTCTACCAAGAGTATTAGTTTCTAGATTTTATTAATGTTGCCATGACTACGATAAAGGCATTACAGATCATTATACATTAGATTTCAAGCTTTTTACTTCATATTTATCCCATCTGTTATGGTTTGGTTTCTAATTAATGTATCTTTAAAAGCATGCAGAATTATCCTTTCACCCCATCACCTTAAAGTTGCTGACCCATTCAATCAAAAGCAACTGGAATTGGTTTCTAAGTAATTGGTTGATGGAAATGAGGGTCTGAAAGTGTTGATGGCTAAGACTTTATGGTGGTTACTTTGACAAAATAGAAATGATTAATCCTCATGTTATATTTTTTTATAAGATTGTTGCTATGAGTTTTGACTATAACATAATTCAAATATCGAAGGTAAGATTGGAATGAATCTAAAACAGGTTAGGTGATGATCTCCCAGTGAGAGATGATACAAACTTGAATGCTGATAGGACAGGTTGGTGGTGGTGAATGTTCAATTTTTTAGTGGTGATGATACAAACTCGTGTGTTGGCTGCAGACCTATCATTGGTAGCGAATCCCCAGCTATCAAAATTGAACTGGAATGTGCTGTCGAGGAGTACAACGTATCAGTACCATACGTGGAAGTTTTTGGTTAATAATTGGGGAAATTCTTTAAAAAAACCCTTAAATTTTTATTTTTTCCTGCAAAAAGCACTGTTTTTTTTTTGCTTTATGTCACATTCTCCGAAAGATATGCTTATCTTTGGCTTTGTTGTGTTCGTCCTCGTCCCACCACCGTTAGTCTTATCGTTTTCACCCTATGATGGTTGTCTTTGCCTTTGAATGTCTTCTCTGTCGCATTCTCCTAGAAGTTGCTAAGGCCCTCGAGCCCATCTTACGTTCTTGTTGTTCTTATTCTTGTTTGTCGCTATTGTTGCATTGTTGCTCTACTCACAGCTTCCCTCTATCCTTATTAGTTAGAGCGTGACCCCCCTCTATTCTTATTAGTTAGAGCGTGACCCCATCGAAGAGGGTTTGTTGCTTCACTCATAACCTCCCTCTATCATTGCTAGTTAGAGCGCGAACCCATTGAAGAGGGTGGTGTAGGTGGCGTGGACCTGCATGAACTCGCCCACAAAATCGCCCTTATGAACGATGGTGATCATGTTTGGATTGCACTCAAGAACCAAGCAATAGTACACAATCTTGATCTTTAGGTCATTAGCACAAGGGTATCATAAAGGGAGGAGGAGGCGAATGGCAAGAGGGGAGCGATGCGCAAGTGCTGGCAAAGATGGATGGGGGCAATGCTAGAGATAAAGGGAGACTACTAGTTAACAACGATAGGCGACGATAAGGGTGCGCTCAAGGGTCTTAGCGTCCTATGCGAGGATGCAATAGAAGGGATGGTCATAGGAGGCAAAGGCGATGAACGTAGAGCAGAAGGAGACCACATCATGATGAAAACGATCGAGAATGGGCGGAAGGTGACCATGACAATAGATAATGTTTTGCTTGTATCGATACCAATCCAAGCGTTAATCAGTCAGTAGTCCATCTCCATCCAATCCACTCGTATTAAATATATATATATATATATTGGCGTGTATGATAATCTTGATATTCTCGCGTTAAGTCACACACCCCACGATGCAACACTCCCCTCCCACGTCACCACACTCCTCTATCGCACACAATTGCACACACCTCTATCATGCTTGCTTATGGGTATGCCTTTTCCTCCTCATTCTCTTCCTTTTTTTTTTTTCTTTTCTCCACCTTGGTTCTCCGCTTTCTCTACCATCTCTTCTCCTCGTTTCTTTGTCATTTTCTTCCTTTAACATCATTTTCTTTTTTTTTTTTCTTTCTCTTTGAATCACCAATATGTACCGATATATCAACACATAATAAATTGATATCGATCGATATGTATTAATCCGATTAGATCATCAAAACAGATTCAGTATCCGAAACGATGATCCTTAGATGATTCTATCCCAAGTAAGAAATATTCTACTTAATAATCGGGTTGATGCAAGAATTAAAATATATGATAATTAATTACCGACACATCAAAGAGAAAGAGTACATGAACAAGAAAAAGGAAGAAGAACAAGAATTAAAGTCATGATGATCATGCTTCCGAACTAGGAAGCAGTACATGAACAGTTCTTGCAATGAGAACCGGAGAATAGTCGAAAAGATTGCACAGTACTATTCCTGGTTGCCATGGCCATGAGTGTGTGCTAAAGAAAAGAAAAGAAAAGAAAAAGGTTGCAGCTGTTCATGCTTTACGACCCACGGGGCACATTCTATTCTATCCTTTGCTCCTACAACGACGCCAAAGGCGAGGATTCGTGCATCAAGTTTAGCCCACACATGATCGGTCCCTGGTAGAAGAAGATGCAGGGCATAAAGGACTGCATCTTTGCTTCATCTTAATGCCCTGTCACTTTTTTTTGTTTCTTGCCTCTTTCGATTCTTGCTGACCTCAATGTGGGTGGAAAGGTGAAGCCAATTGGACGCCCACATACTCGTCCTTCGCTATATCTATATTTTTTTAGTGGTCGTCTAAATGATCCACTGGTCATTTTGATTTAAGGTCATTTCTAACAAATTTTATATCTAAAATGGAGATAATTGACTTGTTAAGTTGATAAAGCTAAATTATTGATAAAAAATACTCAAGTTTAAATTGATATTAATTATCTCTGTTGAGACATTCTGATCGGTTAGTACATTGTCACATAATTGATGGGTCTTAGGTTTAAGTCTATGTTTAGCATCTCGTACGATGTCTAATGTAATAGATAATAATGATTAATTTTTTTAAAAATTAATAATAATTAACTCATTATATCAATTTTAATCTTTATTTACTTTTAATATATAAATAAATTATAGTATTAAAATCTAATATTTTTATTAAGGTTCAACATAGTTCAAATAAGACTTAGCATAGTACATCTAAGATATAGTCCTGTGCCAAGATAGTCATTTCCTACTAAGTATCATATCATATTTTAATATTAGAATATCTTTGATATCAATTATCATATAAATTTGCTGTAAAATCATTCTTAGATTCGTGTTAAAATTTGTGAGAAAAAAAAAAAGAGAGAGAGAATCACATAACCATACATCTTATACTTGCAAATAAGACAATCAGAGATTATTAATCTCAAGAAGAAGTCAATCAATAGTTTTAGTGGATTGATGTAACCTGAAGGCCACCGTAAAATTTTTACCCTGCCTTATTGTTGTGTTTTATGAGTGATGAGATCCATCACCAATCACTTACGGGAACTCGCACTCTGATCCATGAGGAATAATTTTCGTCTTTCAAGTAGTCCTTAGCTTCTTCCTATTATTTCTTATGAACGATGGTGATCATGTTTGGATTGCACTCAAGAACCAAGCAATAGTACACAATCTTGATCTTTAGGTCATTAGCACAAGGGTATCATAAAGGGAGGAGGAGGCGAATGGCAAGAGGGGAGCGATGCGCAAGTGCTGGCAAAGATGGATGGGGGCAATGCTAGAGATAAAGGGAGACTACTAGTTAACAACGATAGGCGACGATATTTCATCCACTTGAGAGATCAATGAGAGGATGCAATTGACCCACCATCGAAAACAGATCTCTAACCTTACCAAATTCACCATGACTCTGATGGAGACACCTGAGAACATGTAACTTCATCACATAACCTGATGACTCGCTAGGTTTCTGAGGTGTACTCAGAAGACACAAGTTGGTTCTCGAAGTTGTCAAAGGTGGTGGGTCAAGTGACTGCTACTCCCATGGGAAAACCTTTCAACATATCCTCCAAGGAGACACAAAAGTCGAAGACAAGAAGCAGCACATTCCGCTCATCCCAAGCCATGCAAGGTCTTAGCGTCCTATGCGAGGATGCAATAGAAGGGATGGTCATAGGAGGCAAAGGCGATGAACGTAGAGCAGAAGGAGACCACATCATGATGAAAACGATCGAGAATGGGCGGAAGGTGACCATGAAGTGGGAGGCAGGAGAAGGAAGAAATGGATTCACAGCTCACAGCCAGGAGAAAACGAAGATACCCCGAAAGCTCTCTCCACTTCTGGTTGTGAATAGCATTTTGCTTGTATCGATACCAATCCAAGCGTTAATCAGTCAGTAGTCCATCTCCATCCAATCCACTCGTATTAAATATATATATATATATATTGGCGTGTATGATAATCTTGATATTCTCGCGTTAAGTCACACACCCCACGATGCAACACCTCCCTCACACGTCACCACACTCCTCTATCGCACACAATTGCACGCAACTCTATCATGCTTGCTTATGGGTATGCCTTTTCCTCCTCATTCTCTTCCTTTTTTTTTTTTCTTTTGCACACCCCTCTATCATGCTTGCTTATGGGTATGCCTTTTCCTCCTCATTCTCTTCCTTTTTTTTTTTTCTTTTCTCCACCTTGGTTCTCCGCTTTCTCTACCATCTCTTCTCCTCGTTTCTTTGTCATTTTCTTCCTTTAACATCATTTTCTTTTTTTTTTTTCTTTCTCTTTGAATCACCAATATGTACCGATATATCAACACATAATAAATTGATATCGATCGATATGTATTAATCCGATTAGATCATCAAAACAGATTCAGTATCCGAAACGATGATCCTTAGATGATTCTATCCCAAGTAAGAAATATTCTACTTAATAATCGGGTTGATGCAAGAATTAAAATATATGATAATTAATTACTGACACATCAAAGAGAAAGAGTACATGAACAAGAATTCATAGGTGCCAACAATAACTCAGATCAGAAGCTCTCCAGAAAATGAAAGGATTCGTGGAGGAACATAAAATGAAGTAATCGTGTCATTTATGGTGATCCCTGCCTTTTAATGGTCAGAGCTCTCCAGAAAACTGGTTGAGACTACAGTGCATTTTGCCTTCAAATACTGCATTACTATATTTTGCCATTTTACCCAATATTTCCTTTTTTGTGTGGTAAATTTCTACCAAGAGTATTAGTTTCTAGATTTTATTAATGTCGTCATAACTATGATAAAGGCATTACAGATCATTATACATTAGATTTCAAGCTTTTTACTTCATATTTATCCCATCTGTTATGGTTTGGTTCCTAATTAATGTATCTTTAAAAGCATTCAGAATTATCCTTTCACCCCATCACCTTAAAGTTGCTGACCCATTCAATCAAAAGCAACTGGAATTGGTTTCTAAGTAATTGGTTGATGGAAATGAGGGTCTGAAAGTGTTGATGGCTGAGACTTTATGGTGGTTACTTTGACAAAATAGAAATGATTAATCCTCATGTTATATTTTTTTATAAGATTGTTGCTGTTAGTTTTGACTATAACATAATTCAAATATCGAAGGTAAGATTGGAATGAATCTAAAACAGGTTAGGTGATGATCTCGCAGTGAGAGATGATACAAACTTGAATGCTGATAGGACAGGTTGGTGGTGGTGAATGTTCAATTTTTTAGTGGTGATGAAACAAACTCGTGTGTTGGCTGCAGACCTATCATGGTAGCGAATCCCCAGCTATCAAAATTGAACTGGAATGTGCTGTCGAGGAGTACAAAGTATCAGTATCATACGTGGAAGTTTTTGGTTAATAATTGGGGAAATTCTTAAAAAAAAACCCTTAAATTTTTATTTTTTCCTGCAAAAAGTACTGTTTTTTTTTTTTTTGCTTTATGTCACATTCTCCGAAAGATATGCTTATCTTTGGCTTCGTTGTGTTCGTCCTTGTCCCACCACCGTTAGTCTTATCATTTTCACCCTATGATGGTCGTCTTTGCTTTTGAATATCTTCTCTATCGCATTCTCCTAGAAGTTGCCAAGGCCCTCGAGCTCAGTGCACGTTCTTACTGTTCTTGCTCTTGTCTGTCGCTATTGTTGCATTGTTGCTTCACTCATAACCTCCCTCTATCATTGCTAGTTAGAGCGCGAACCCATTGAAGAGGGTGGTGTAGGTGGCGTGGACCTGCATGAACTCGCCCACAAAATCGCCCTTATGAACGATGGTGATCATGTTTGGATTGCACTCAAGAACCAAGCAATAGTACACAATCTTGATCTTTAGGTCATTAGCACAAGGGTATCATAAAGGGAGGAGGAGGCGAATGGCAAGAGGGGAGCGATGCGCAAGTGCTGGCAAAGATGGATGGGGGCAATGCTAGAGATAAAGGGAGACTACTAGTTAACAACGATAGGCGACGATAAGGGTGCGCTCAAGGGTCTTAGCGTCCTATGCGAGGATGCAATAGAAGGGATGGTCATAGGAGGCAAAGGCGATGAACGTAGAGCAGAAGGAGACCACATCATGATGAAAACGATCGAGAATGGGCGGAAGGTGACCATGACAATAGATAATGTTTTGCTTGTATCGATACCAATCCAAGCGTTAATCAGTCAGTAGTCCATCTCCATCCAATCCACTCGTATTAAATATATATATATATATATTGGCGTGTATGATAATCTTGATATTCTCGCGTTAAGTCACACACCCCACGATGCAACACCTCCCTCACACGTCACCACACTCCTCTATCGCACACAATTGCACACACCTCTATCATGCTTGCTTATGGGTATGCCTTTTCCTCCTCATTCTCTTCCTTTTTTTTTTTTCTTTTCTCCACCTTGGTTCTCCGCTTTCTCTACCATCTCTTCTCCTCGTTTCTTTGTCATTTTCTTCCTTTAACATCATTTTCTTTTTTTTTTTTCTTTCTCTTTGAATCACCAATATGTACCGATATATCAACACATAATAAATTGATATCGATCGATATGTATTAATCCGATTAGATCATCAAAACAGATTCAGTATCCGAAACGATGATCCTTAGATGATTCTATCCCAAGTAAGAAATATTCTACTTAATAATCGGGTTGATGCAAGAATTAAAATATATGATAATTAATTACTGACACATCAAAGAGAAAGAGTACATGAACAAGAACAAGGAAGAAGATGAATTAAAGTCATGATGATCATGCTTCCGAACTAGGAAGCAGTACATGAACAGTTCTTGCAATGAGAACAGGAGAATAGTCGAAAAGATTGCACAGTACTATTCCTGGTTGCCATGGCCATGAGTGTGTGCTAAAGAAAAGAAAAGAAAAGAAAAAGGTTGCAGCTGTTCATGCTTTACGACCCACGGGGCACATGCTATTCTATCCTTTGCTCCTACAACGACGCCAAAGGCGAGGATTCGTGCATCAAGTTTAGCCCACACATGATCGGTCCCTGGTAGAAGAAGATGCAGGGCATAAAGGACTGCATCTTTGCTTCATCTTAATGCCCTGTCACTTTTTTTTGTTTCTTGCCTCTTTCGATTCTTGCTGACCTCAATGTGGGTGGAAAGGTGAAGCCAATTGGACGCCCACATACTCGTCCTTCGCTATATCTATATTTTTTAGTGGTCGTCTAAATGATCCACTGGTCATTTTGATTTAAGGTCATTTCTAACAAATTTTATATCTAAAATGGAGATAATTGACTTGTTAAGTTGATAAAGCTAAATTATTGATAAAAAATACTCAAGTTTAAATTGATATTAATTATCTCTGTTGAGACATTCTGATTGGTTAGTACATTGTCACATAATTGATAGGTCTTAGGTTTAAGTCTATGTTTTCCATCTCGTACGATGTCTAATGTAATAGATAATAATGATTAATTTTTTTAAAAATTAATAATAATTAACTCATTATATCAATTTTAATCTTTATTTACTTTTAATATATGATTAAATTATAGTATTAAAATCTAATATTTTTATTAAGATTCAACATAGTTTAAATAAGACTTAGCATAGTATCATATCATATTAAGTATCATAGTTTAAATAAGATATAGTCCCGTGACCTTGTTCATGGAGAGTCATTTCCTATTAAGTATCATATCATATTTTAATATTAGAATATCTTTGATATCAATTATCATGTAAATTTGCTGTAAAAGCATTCTTAGATTCGTGTTGAAATTTGTGAGAAAAAAAAAAAGAGAGAGAGAGAATCACATAACCATACATCTTATACTTGCAAATAAGACAATCAGAGATTATTAATCTCAAGAAGAAGTCAATCAATAGTTTTAGTGGATTGATGTAACCTGAAGGCCACCGTAAAATTTTTACCCTGCCTTATTGTTGTGTTTTATGAGTGATGAGATCCATCACCAATCACTTACGGGAACTCGCACTCTGATCCATGAGGAATAATTTTCGTCTTTCAAGTAGTCCTTAGCTTCTTCCTATTATTTTTCATCCACTTGAGAGATCAATGAGAGGATGCAATTGACCCACCATCGAAAACAGATCTCTAACCTTACCAAATTCACCATGACTCTGATGGAGACACCTGAGAACATGTAACTTCATCACATAACCTGATGACTCGCTAGGTTTCTGAGGTGTACTCAGAAGACACAAGTTGGTTCTCGAAGTTGTCAAAGGTGGTGGGTCAAGTGACTGCTACTCCCATGGGAAAACCTTTCAACATATCCTCCAAGGAGACACAAAAGTCGAAGACAAGAAGCAGCACATTCCGCTATCCCAAGCCATGCAAGTGGGAGGCAGGAGAAGGAAGAAATGGATTCCCTCCAAGTTGCTCCTCCAAAAGGTGATGGAATGTTCCCACCGACCCTTATCCTCCTCCTCCTCCCCATGCAAACCATTACCCTCAACAGCAATCAAATAAATATCTCCAGCGCTCATGGCTTAATCCCAAGCCTTAAGACCTTCTCAAGTATTCGTCTTTCTCCTATAAATGTCCCACCACGCTTCCATCCATGTCACTACCACTGTTCACGCCTGAGTGGCTAGCCATGGAGAAGCTGCCCAGGTCGCGAGTGGCGAAGGGGGCGTTCCTTCTCTTGCTCCTCTTCTTCCCCTTCATATCCTCGTCCCTGAGAACCTCTTACCTCTACTTCCTTCTCAACATCCTTATTGTTGCTCTAGGTGTCGAGGCCGGCTTCCTCGACGCCATCTCCAGGCATCAAGAGGAGAAGAAGGCACACAACACCGCGGCAGCTCCCACCGCCGGAGGTGCTGCACCCGTTGACGCAGCTAACCATGTGGCTGAGGTTGTCAACCCGCGCGAACGGGCTCCGCAGCAGAAGCCGGTGGGGCAGAAGTCCGCGAAAGTTGCGCCGGGAGAGCAGACGCTCAAGCGCTGCCCCTCCAAGCCGAGCCTTTTCTTCATCGGTGGCTTCGAGGGAGACAGTGCGGGTAAAGAGTGGGAGGGGGACGAGGAGGAGGAGGAGGAGAAGGAGGAGGAGGCTGGAGAGCTCAGCAAGCAGGAGCTGTTTGCCAAGGCGGAGGCTTTCATTGGCAACTTCTACGTGCAGCTGAAGATGCAGAGGGAGGAGTCGTGGAATAAGATTCAAGGGCTTTATCACAGGGCTTTCTAGGCTTTCCATGATGCATGTTTGATTGCTTCCACATCGATGTGGCATGAATTATATAACACTGTCATCCCGATCCTTGAATTATAATTTGCTTTTTTTTCTTTTTTTTATTAGAAGGGTCATAAAGGAGGGAAGTACCAAAACCTTTTTTCTTTGGTACACCTCATTCTTCCATACATGTTTCTCTGAAAGATACATGTATACATTGACAGCTTAGTCAGGATGGTTTCTTTAAGGTGGAAGGTTGGGATCTGATAGTGGAAAGCAGAGAGAAAAATTGAGAAAATAGAGAGCTGGAATGATCATTAATTAAAATTGATAGGATAATATTTTTTTCTTTCTAGTCCTACCAAACTTAATAGGTAGGATCTGTCCTATTCCTACTTACTTATTTCAAGCTATCTTAGTTGTTTCCATTGACAAAATGGACCCAATTGCAAGATGCATAAAGATTATTGTCCTTGCAAGCAAAAAGATTATTTTTTATAACGCAAAAATAAACTGATGCAAATAGTAAAGGAGTAATCTTACCTTGGCAGCTCAGTCTATCTGATGTTTTGAGTGCAGAAACTGATGATATTAGATGAATATTGCTCCACTGCTTCCACTGTAATTTCTCAAAACAAATCAGTTTTCCATCCTTCTGCTTCTAAAGAAGAGAAATTGGAGCTTGGTAAATATCTCAAATCATTTTGAGTCCATTCTGCCATGAAACTTTGACCCATATAAGTGAAAAACAAGCATCTGAAATTAAAATAGTAAATGTACACTGGAAGAAGTATCTGTTTGCTTGTATGGAAAAAAAAAAAATTGTAGTTGGTTTAAATTAAAACTAGTTAGTAATAAACAATTTGTATAAGCCACATGAAAATTCGCTCTTTATAAGCTAAACATCAGCCACACAAATTTTCACTGAGGTACCTTTACATTTTGAGGGAAGGGTTTACCCACGATGCCATGTTGTAGGTTCTACGCAGACCTGCATCTTCTTTCATATCAGTCCAATGATTTCTCTTTCAGATTTCGTATGGCATCAGTCTACAGACAACGGTCGCCTTCCTGCTAATATACGAGGGTGGTGACAGGTTCTTCATTCATTTGTAACTTCCACAGGTCATGATCGGTTTTCGTAGTGTGAAGAAATGATCTGATTGCATTATTGAACTTCCAGAATGGCTGTAGTATTAAGCTACCCATTCCAAGAGTTAGCACGAAATTAGGAGTTAGTAAACAAAAAAGCACCCGCATCGAATGGTCCAAGCAAACCCTCGTTCAGAATGCGCATGGCAGCACTCCGAGAAAACTTTCTTGCAAATAAGAAGCACGGTACGAAAGTGGCATTGCACTGACACCACTCTGTTCGATATTCTGTCTCATAGTAGACATGATTAATGTTCTGCAAAGTGAAGAAATAGACTTTTCTCACATAAAGAAGATTAAAAAAAATGCACTGAACTATTATAAATTGTTCATATAATATCCTCAAGTTATGTGGAGAAGTGTGCACTATGATATGTAAATATGAACAGTAGATGATACTAACCCTTATTTCCATAATGTGCTCCAGGCTCGCATCAGGAAACTCGAACGTCTTAGGATGCCAACTTCTTTTGTCCTTCGTATCTATAGATTGGTTCCATGATGTATATGTTAAAGTTCTTCTCTCAAGTTCATCTTCAAGATGACTCATCTAGAAAAAGAAAAGCTAATAATCAGAACAAAAGAAAAAGAAGAAACATTTTATAGAGCTTTCCAAGTAGACCTCCTGTCTAAATGCCCATTGTGCAATGAAGATTAGATGCAATATACAGATAATAAATGCAGGATTGTGCTGGCAAAATAAATTAAAAAACAAATCAAATCATCTTACAGAGAGTAATGTTTGCACATAGTGTTCATCTGGTATACAATCGTGTTCCTTCTGGGCAGCTTCTTTCTGCACAAACATAAATCAAGGATGACTATTGAAAGGAGATCCCTTATGGTAAAATTACTACCACCCGTCCAAGCTTAAAGATCATTCTTTGAAACAATTCATCCTTTAAAAATGTTTTTGTCATCATGAAAGGTGGACAACATATGAGCTAACTCAGATTTGAACACCTGGCTTTCCGATAAAATGCAGACAAATTTCAATTCAAGAAATATAACAAAACACAAAGCTTTGTTAACTGCACAAACATGACATTTTTAAATTTTGTGCTCTTTTTTATTTTCCAATGAGATTATAAGCATTATGATTAGATCCGAGTCCAAGATAGTAGAAGTTCTCTAATGTCAGAACACTAACCAACAGGCTCATGTTAAGAGGCTTTCTTCATAGTGAGATCTTGTTAGCAATCTCAACTCATAGATGCAGATGTATCCATTCCTTCCAGTACTCAGTGTTCTCAAATAAAGTATCTACATATTACAAGATCTCGTTCATCAATAAACAAACAGCTTAGTTACCAGATCATTATAAATTTTATTTGTCCCACAGGTATGTCTTAACTTGTAAATCAATAATTGTAGAATTCGCACATGGTGTTATTTTGGCAGTCTTTTAATAGTTGAATATGAAGACCCTGAAATATGACCTCTTTCCAGCTTTGCACCTTTTTATCTTCAGAAACTTTCCGAAGCTCAATCGATTACAGGATCATCAAGCTTTTGACGAAAATACTGGAGGTTCATTTTATCCATGTTCTTTGATATTAACTTGAGTGAAAATATCTAAAAGTATTGTCTTAAAAATATTTTTTAAAGTTCCCCTGGTAACAACTTTTATTCTCTTTAGGTCATGCACCATCAACTTATCTATTATTTCTCATAAAAATATTTCCATCAATGGGTAAAATGTTTTAGAGGACGGACCTTGCTACAATAGTAAGGTTGCTCCTTTGAGTCCTAGAAGATCAGAGCTCGAGTTACGAAAATAGTCTTTTTCAATATTTAAAGGTAAGGATGCATACATTGACCCTCTCCAAACCCCGCATTGGTGAGAGCCTCATGCACTGGGTACGTCCTTTTTTTAATGGGTAAAGCCTACAACATAGCTAATTGAATGGTACCTTTTGAAGTTCCTCTAGTAATAACTTCTATTCTCTTTAGGTCACGCACCATCAACTCATTAATTAATTCTCATAAAAATATTTGCCGCATTGTCAAAAAGAGAAGATATTTTTCTCTTCAAAAGCATGTGGCAGCTAGTTCTCTTGGTGAAAGAGAATATATGAGTGAAGAGAGCCTATCCAACTCGCTCATTAAGAAAACGAAAGATCTTTTAAAGGAAAAAAGAATAAAAAGTTATATAATACAAGCAACAAGGCACAATAAAATGCAGTGCAGTGGGGATTAATCCACTGCACATTATTTAAACAGAGCCCATAATAAAAAGTATCTAGAAACTAGAAAGTTTTATTTTTTTAATAATGTTAACTCTTTCTAGGAGCGAAAATCACCATAGGTTTTTGAATGAGGCCTCATGACTGACTGTTTTATTGTAGATTTTGGAAACAGGATGCGATCAAATGATTCTACTGCCACAGAACAAATGGGGCAAGGAGCAGCAACCCATCCTTTCTCCATAAGCAAATCACTTGAATGGATCCAGTTTATAAGAGCCAAGCACATAAAGGACAGTCTTTGCAGAAACCAAGACAACCAAATTTGCTTATGGATGCCAATGGGCTGCCATGAGTTGAGCAGATAGAAGGAAGCAACAGGGAATAATCAAGAGGAAGAGAATCTCCAAGAGAAGGAACCAGACCTCTTGTGATTTCTGTCTTGTGGTCTCCAAGAAACCCTAATATAATTTCTGTGCTCTGTTCTATATTTTAGAATTTCTTTTTTTATAATTTACCAATAATCTCCTTCATGACAACTTTTAATATAAAATAGGTATCTTCTTAGTTTAAAATTAATATTCTTAAATTTTGCTTGTTGGCATGAAGTTTAAGATATTTATAGGAGAGGTTCCATTATCGACATGGAGAGCCATCTAAACACTTGTTTTTCATAATATTTCTGCTGTAGGAGTACTTGAAGTCATGAACCAGATGAATTTACAAACCCTACAAATGTAACAGTTCCTTGAAGTTTACAAAGCCCATGGCAGATTAGATCATCAGGTGCAGATAGAGAAGTAGACTGTCCAACTGAGGAAGGTATTAGCTAAAATGTAGCAGATGGACTTGAAAAAATATATATAATCACCATTTTCTCTCAAAGAATGTTTCATGTTAATCTATATCTACACCTCCTTACCATGATTGGCACTCTGCAAATTGTGGAAAGTATCTTGCCTGTTTCATATATTTGCTTTGAAGTAATCTTACAATTCCAAAATTTTAAACAAAAAAATTGCCTGAATAACATTCAGAATTATGTCAATATATGAAAGCAACAACTTAACGGCCCTCATTAACATAGCATAAATTAATTTAGAAAATTGAAAAGAGAGTGGCGGAATTGAAACATCAGATATATTACACAGCTACAAACGACAACTATTATAAGTTTATCCTTTAATTAGAAGGATAATGGAAGAGTCTACTCACATTATTCTGTTTTGCACCAAGTGCTAGTGCTGTTCGCCGCTGCAAAGGAACAAGCACAATAAGAGTCCTTTAATGGTTTAAAAAGCCAAAAATGTTGAAAGTGACTGACAAGTAGATTGAAATTAGTAGCAAAGACCAGATAAGAGTTGCTATGTTCAGTATGCTGACAAATTGGCTTGCTAATTTTGCTAGGCAAACATTAAGCTCTTGTATTTGGAAATCTGAGTTCACATGGGAACTTTCTTGTGTTTTGCAGACTGAATTTTTTAGAGCAACTGATATTAATAGAATAAATGCTGTCTGTAAAAGTAAAACTATATTTAGGAAGAGTATGCAGATTCTGAAGATGTAACCTTTTGGCTACAGGACCAAGCCACTCTATACTTGAATAAAATGAATCCGAGATGCCTAAAATGAAGGGATAAAAGAAAGAGAGAAAAAAAAAACTAAGAAGGTAGATATCAGACAATCTACACTTGTATTGGATAGAAAACAGAAAAACTACAAGCGATAACCTTGTCACTTCTACCATTTAGCAATCAAACTCCTGTAATTAAGCCAATGAAACCTTATCACGTAAAAATGTGAACCTGTCCATCATTAACTGATTAAAAAATTATTTTCTGGCTTAAAATAAATTTTATCTAGGTCTACGGAGTTTTTTTACGTTTCCCCGCAATCTTGAAGCCACAAGCACAAAGTTGTTCTAGCAACAAGATAGAGGCATGAATTAGTTTTAGATCAGCACATACTACTTTAAACAAAGTTTTATGAGGGTAATCTGCCTAAAGTCATTTCCTTCTTAGCAATACTGAGATAACATGTCCTTTTGCTATCTGATTATCCTCAAAAGCCAGCATTTAACATAAGATGGCAGAAAATGGAAAATGTCCATTTTCCTATCTGAACCAGTTTTCACATATTAAAAACTACTTCTTATCTCACAATAAAACATTTAAAATTGCAAGTAATGGTTAAATACGGGCTAATTATAGATTACCCCTTGTAGTTATACCTCTTTAACATCCCGATCCCTAGACTTCAAAATATTTACATTGAAATCCCTATAGTAATAAGAGTGAAACATCTCATTCCATTTACCCTAATACCGTCAGTTTTACCAATGGAAACACGAAAACGATGAGCAAAAAAATAATTTCAACGTCTCGGTTATGTTTTCGATGGTGGCAAACGACGACGCTGCTAAGCTTCATGGATGATTGTTGCGGATGAGGAGAGAGAGCGACAACAAGAGATGAGGCGACGACGCAAACGTCAACACTTTGGATCTATGTCGGTGCCGCTCGACAACTGCATCGGTACCGATGCAAATGCAGAAAACCCTTTCGTCGCTCTGCATTTGCGTCAACGTCGACAATGATGCGGGAAAGAGCAGCGTTGCTCTGCACCTGCGTCGGTGTCGATGCAAATGTCGAGCGACCCTTTCGCCGCTTTGTATCTGTATCAACGCTATGCAATTGCCGAGCGATGCAAACGTAGATGTAAAGCATCGGCATCTACGTCGTCGCCTCACCTCTCACTGTCACTACTCATCCACAACAGCCCCTGCAATCCCCAGCAGCATCGTCGTCCGCCACCACCGAAAACATAACTGAGACGTTGAAATTATCTTTTTACCCATCGTTTTCATGCTTTCATCTGTAAAACTGATGACGTTAGGGTAAATGGAGCTAGATGTTTCACTTCCATAACTATAGGGATTCCAATATAAATTTTTTAAGTCTACAGACCGAGATACTAAAGAGGTCCAACTACAAGAGGTAATTTGTAATTAACTCAGTTAAATACTGCTGTTAGATTATGGTCATGCTTAGGAAGGCAGGATAATGTTTTAATTGTACACTTCAAATTACAAGATGTCCTCCCACATAAGCTTGTCCAATAAATAGCCAAAATATGACCTAAATATCTTCCTAGTTTCCTACAAATATCTTACATGCTCAAAATGACTCAATTCACAACAATACTAGATCCAGGAGTACTTCTATTGTCTAAAGCTTAGTTTATAGAGTGGTAGCTTAATTTTCAATTTAATTAATTAGTACTAAAATGTAAAAAGTTTAGAGGGAGTTTAGGTTGCTCTCCCCTTCATCGAAGAACATTATGTGCCAAAATTTGCATAGCTGATGTAAATTCACCAAAGATAACCTCTAGAAAGCAACACAAGGTTGAGACCGAGGAAGAAACAAGTCCCTGTGGACAACAATTATTGCCTCTGTTCTCATTCTTTGACAAAAAATAACATCAGCTAACAACTAAAAGCCCTAATTGCACGTGTGCTAAAACAATTTTGGAATGCATATTTATCGAAGCTAAATGTCATTTGAATTTTTACTGCTTTACTAGAAGAGAAAAATTAATTGTTTAGATTAAAAATCTCTATGCTGAACCCTTTGCTCGATAGGAAAATCCATGATAGTGATTACATTAATCAAGCTTGAGATTTTCCAGGAACAGACTACTCTGAGTCTGACTACGCAGCACATACTATCTGTGTCAAAGAGATGAGTACAATTAGGGGCTATCGATATGTAAATCTCATTTTTCATTTTTTCTCTCTTATTTACAGTAAAAAGCTAGATACCCATATTGCACAAGTTCACAGATACCTCAAATTAGATAAAAATTATCACCAAAGGTCCACAAAAGACATCAAAAGCAAAAATCTGAACCATGTACATGACTTTACTCCTTACCTTGCAGAATTTACTGAACACTGGAAAAACGATAGTATCAGCCGCAATAGTCTCAGCATGCTTTCTAACCAAGGTTATCCACTGAATTAAAGTGTTAATGTAGTTAAAGACATGATGAAAACTTAAAAATTGAACAAAAGTTGATTTCTTGTCTTCTAAATGAGAAAAAAAAAACCTACTGATGTTTCTAGATCAAAAGACAACAGCTATGAATATGATAACCTGGGATCCTTTTCTCCATCTGTCCTTGGGTATTGTAGGAAACATCTTGGCATTATAGCGTACATCCTTCCTGTCAAGAAAGCTAGAAGAATGACCATATAGCTTAGTCTTTTCCATGTCTACATTGAAAAATGTCAAAGCATAAGAACAATATGAAAAATAACCTTTTGGTAGCCTACCTATCCACAAAACTTTTTGAAGAAGACATCATGTAGCTATATATATAGCTGAAGTTGTAAAGAGGAACACAGCTGCCATATAAAATCAATGAATCAGAAATTAAAATGGCCAAGAACATTGGAAGTGATTTCAGAGCATCAAAGTTGTAAGACATCAAAAAAATTAAAAATGACCTGTTATAAGATGGGGAAGAAAAAGGAATCTTCTTTCATATCAGTCCAATGATTTCTCTTTCAGATTTCGTATGGCATCAGTCTACAGACAACGGTCGCCTTCCTGCTAATATACGAGGGTGGTGACAGGTTCTTCATTCATTTGTAACTTCCACAGGTCATGATCGGTTTTCGTAGTGTGAAGAAATGATCTGATTGCATTATTGAACTTCCAGAATGGCTGTAGTATTAAGCTACCCATTCCAAGAGTTAGCACGAAATTAGGAGTTAGTAAACAAAAAAGCACCCGCATCGAATGGTCCAAGCAAACCCTCGTTCAGAATGCGCATGGCAGCACTCCGAGAAAACTTTCTTGCAAATAAGAAGCACGGTACGAAAGTGGCATTGCACTGACACCACTCTGTTCGATATTCTGTCTCATAGTAGACATGATTAATGTTCTGCAAAGTGAAGAAATAGACTTTTCTCACATAAAGAAGATTAAAAAAAATGCACTGAACTATTATAAATTGTTCATATAATATCCTCAAGTTATGTGGAGAAGTGTGCACTATGATATGTAAATATGAACAGTAGATGATACTAACCCTTATTTCCATAATGTGCTCCAGGCTCGCATCAGGAAACTCGAACGTCTTAGGATGCCAACTTCTTTTGTCCTTCGTATCTATAGATTGGTTCCATGATGTATATGTTAAAGTTCTTCTCTCAAGTTCATCTTCAAGATGACTCATCTAGAAAAAGAAAAGCTAATAATCAGAACAAAAGAAAAAGAAGAAACATTTTATAGAGCTTTCCAAGTAGACCTCCTGTCTAAATGCCCATTGTGCAATGAAGATTAGATGCAATATACAGATAATAAATGCAGGATTGTGCTGGCAAAATAAATTAAAAAACAAATCAAATCATCTTACAGAGAGTAATGTTTGCACATAGTGTTCATCTGGTATACAATCGTGTTCCTTCTGGGCAGCTTCTTTCTGCACAAACATAAATCAAGGATGACTATTGAAAGGAGATCCCTTATGGTAAAATTACTACCACCCGTCCAAGCTTAAAGATCATTCTTTGAAACAATTCATCCTTTAAAAATGTTTTTGTCATCATGAAAGGTGGACAACATATGAGCTAACTCAGATTTGAACACCTGGCTTTCCGATAAAATGCAGACAAATTTCAATTCAAGAAATATAACAAAACACAAAGCTTTGTTAACTGCACAAACATGACATTTTTAAATTTTGTGCTCTTTTTTATTTTCCAATGAGATTATAAGCATTATGATTAGATCCGAGTCCAAGATAGTAGAAGTTCTCTAATGTCAGAACACTAACCAACAGGCTCATGTTAAGAGGCTTTCTTCATAGTGAGATCTTGTTAGCAATCTCAACTCATAGATGCAGATGTATCCATTCCTTCCAGTACTCAGTGTTCTCAAATAAAGTATCTACATATTACAAGATCTCGTTCATCAATAAACAAACAGCTTAGTTACCAGATCATTATAAATTTTATTTGTCCCACAGGTATGTCTTAACTTGTAAATCAATAATTGTAGAATTCGCACATGGTGTTATTTTGGCAGTCTTTTAATAGTTGAATATGAAGACCCTGAAATATGACCTCTTTCCAGCTTTGCACCTTTTTATCTTCAGAAACTTTCCGAAGCTCAATCGATTACAGGATCATCAAGCTTTTGACGAAAATACTGGAGGTTCATTTTATCCATGTTCTTTGATATTAACTTGAGTGAAAATATCTAAAAGTATTGTCTTAAAAATATTTTTTAAAGTTCCCCTGGTAACAACTTTTATTCTCTTTAGGTCATGCACCATCAACTTATCTATTATTTCTCATAAAAATATTTCCATCAATGGGTAAAATGTTTTAGAGGACGGACCTTGCTACAATAGTAAGGTTGCTCCTTTGAGTCCTAGAAGATCAGAGCTCGAGTTACGAAAATAGTCTTTTTCAATATTTAAAGGTAAGGATGCATACATTGACCCTCTCCAAACCCCGCATTGGTGAGAGCCTCATGCACTGGGTACGTCCTTTTTTTAATGGGTAAAGCCTACAACATAGCTAATTGAATGGTACCTTTTGAAGTTCCTCTAGTAATAACTTCTATTCTCTTTAGGTCACGCACCATCAACTCATTAATTAATTCTCATAAAAATATTTGCCGCATTGTCAAAAAGAGAAGATATTTTTCTCTTCAAAAGCATGTGGCAGCTAGTTCTCTTGGTGAAAGAGAATATATGAGTGAAGAGAGCCTATCCAACTCGCTCATTAAGAAAACGAAAGATCTTTTAAAGGAAAAAAGAATAAAAAGTTATATAATACAAGCAACAAGGCACAATAAAATGCAGTGCAGTGGGGATTAATCCACTGCACATTATTTAAACAGAGCCCATAATAAAAAGTATCTAGAAACTAGAAAGTTTTATTTTTTTAATAATGTTAACTCTTTCTAGGAGCGAAAATCACCATAGGTTTTTGAATGAGGCCTCATGACTGACTGTTTTATTGTAGATTTTGGAAACAGGATGCGATCAAATGATTCTACTGCCACAGAACAAATGGGGCAAGGAGCAGCAACCCATCCTTTCTCCATAAGCAAATCACTTGAATGGATCCAGTTTATAAGAGCCAAGCACATAAAGGACAGTCTTTGCAGAAACCAAGACAACCAAATTTGCTTATGGATGCCAATGGGCTGCCATGAGTTGAGCAGATAGAAGGAAGCAACAGGGAATAATCAAGAGGAAGAGAATCTCCAAGAGAAGGAACCAGACCTCTTGTGATTTCTGTCTTGTGGTCTCCAAGAAACCCTAATATAATTTCTGTGCTCTGTTCTATATTTTAGAATTTCTTTTTTTATAATTTACCAATAATCTCCTTCATGACAACTTTTAATATAAAATAGGTATCTTCTTAGTTTAAAATTAATATTCTTAAATTTTGCTTGTTGGCATGAAGTTTAAGATATTTATAGGAGAGGTTCCATTATCGACATGGAGAGCCATCTAAACACTTGTTTTTCATAATATTTCTGCTGTAGGAGTACTTGAAGTCATGAACCAGATGAATTTACAAACCCTACAAATGTAACAGTTCCTTGAAGTTTACAAAGCCCATGGCAGATTAGATCATCAGGTGCAGATAGAGAAGTAGACTGTCCAACTGAGGAAGGTATTAGCTAAAATGTAGCAGATGGACTTGAAAAAATATATATAATCACCATTTTCTCTCAAAGAATGTTTCATGTTAATCTATATCTACACCTCCTTACCATGATTGGCACTCTGCAAATTGTGGAAAGTATCTTGCCTGTTTCATATATTTGCTTTGAAGTAATCTTACAATTCCAAAATTTTAAACAAAAAAATTGCCTGAATAACATTCAGAATTATGTCAATATATGAAAGCAACAACTTAACGGCCCTCATTAACATAGCATAAATTAATTTAGAAAATTGAAAAGAGAGTGGCGGAATTGAAACATCAGATATATTACACAGCTACAAACGACAACTATTATAAGTTTATCCTTTAATTAGAAGGATAATGGAAGAGTCTACTCACATTATTCTGTTTTGCACCAAGTGCTAGTGCTGTTCGCCGCTGCAAAGGAACAAGCACAATAAGAGTCCTTTAATGGTTTAAAAAGCCAAAAATGTTGAAAGTGACTGACAAGTAGATTGAAATTAGTAGCAAAGACCAGATAAGAGTTGCTATGTTCAGTATGCTGACAAATTGGCTTGCTAATTTTGCTAGGCAAACATTAAGCTCTTGTATTTGGAAATCTGAGTTCACATGGGAACTTTCTTGTGTTTTGCAGACTGAATTTTTTAGAGCAACTGATATTAATAGAATAAATGCTGTCTGTAAAAGTAAAACTATATTTAGGAAGAGTATGCAGATTCTGAAGATGTAACCTTTTGGCTACAGGACCAAGCCACTCTATACTTGAATAAAATGAATCCGAGATGCCTAAAATGAAGGGATAAAAGAAAGAGAGAAAAAAAAAACTAAGAAGGTAGATATCAGACAATCTACACTTGTATTGGATAGAAAACAGAAAAACTACAAGCGATAACCTTGTCACTTCTACCATTTAGCAATCAAACTCCTGTAATTAAGCCAATGAAACCTTATCACGTAAAAATGTGAACCTGTCCATCATTAACTGATTAAAAAATTATTTTCTGGCTTAAAATAAATTTTATCTAGGTCTACGGAGTTTTTTTACGTTTCCCCGCAATCTTGAAGCCACAAGCACAAAGTTGTTCTAGCAACAAGATAGAGGCATGAATTAGTTTTAGATCAGCACATACTACTTTAAACAAAGTTTTATGAGGGTAATCTGCCTAAAGTCATTTCCTTCTTAGCAATACTGAGATAACATGTCCTTTTGCTATCTGATTATCCTCAAAAGCCAGCATTTAACATAAGATGGCAGAAAATGGAAAATGTCCATTTTCCTATCTGAACCAGTTTTCACATATTAAAAACTACTTCTTATCTCACAATAAAACATTTAAAATTGCAAGTAATGGTTAAATACGGGCTAATTATAGATTACCCCTTGTAGTTATACCTCTTTAACATCCCGATCCCTAGACTTCAAAATATTTACATTGAAATCCCTATAGTAATAAGAGTGAAACATCTCATTCCATTTACCCTAATACCGTCAGTTTTACCAATGGAAACACGAAAACGATGAGCAAAAAAATAATTTCAACGTCTCGGTTATGTTTTCGATGGTGGCAAACGACGACGCTGCTAAGCTTCATGGATGATTGTTGCGGATGAGGAGAGAGAGCGACAACAAGAGATGAGGCGACGACGCAAACGTCAACACTTTGGATCTATGTCGGTGCCGCTCGACAACTGCATCGGTACCGATGCAAATGCAGAAAACCCTTTCGTCGCTCTGCATTTGCGTCAACGTCGACAATGATGCGGGAAAGAGCAGCGTTGCTCTGCACCTGCGTCGGTGTCGATGCAAATGTCGAGCGACCCTTTCGCCGCTTTGTATTTGTATCAACGCTATGCAATTGCCGAGCGATGCAAACGTAGATGTAAAGCATCGGCATCTACGTCGTCGCCTCACCTCTCACTGTCACTACTCATCCACAACAGCCCCTGCAATCCCCAGCAGCATCGTCGTCCGCCACCACCGAAAACATAACTGAGACGTTGAAATTATCTTTTTACCCATTGTTTTCATGCTTTCATCTGTAAAACTGATGACGTTAGGGTAAATGGAGCTAGATGTTTCACTTCCATAACTATAGGGATTCCAATATAAATTTTTTAAGTCTACAGACCGAGATACTAAAGAGGTCCAACTACAAGAGGTAATTTGTAATTAACTCAGTTAAATACTGCTGTTAGATTATGGTCATGCTTAGGAAGGCAGGATAATGTTTTAATTGTACACTTCAAATTACAAGATGTCCTCCCACATAAGCTTGTCCAATAAATAGCCAAAATATGACCTAAATATCTTCCTAGTTTCCTACAAATATCTTACATGCTCAAAATGACTCAATTCACAACAATACTAGATCCAGGAGTACTTCTATTGTCTAAAGCTTAGTTTATAGAGTGGTAGCTTAATTTTCAATTTAATTAATTAGTACTAAAATGTAAAAAGTTTAGAGGGAGTTTAGGTTGCTCTCCCCTTCATCGAAGAACATTATGTGCCAAAATTTGCATAGCTGATGTAAATTCACCAAAGATAACCTCTAGAAAGCAACACAAGGTTGAGACCGAGGAAGAAACAAGTCCCTGTGGACAACAATTATTGCCTCTGTTCTCATTCTTTGACAAAAAATAACATCAGCTAACAACTAAAAGCCCTAATTGCACTTGTGCTAAAACAATTTTGGAATGCATATTTATCGAAGCTAAATGTCATTTGAATTTTTACTGCTTTACTAGAAGAGAAAAATTAATTGTTTAGATTAAAAATCTCTATGCTGAACCCTTTGCTCGATAGGAAAATCCATGATAGTGATTACATTAATCAAGCTTGAGATTTTCCAGGAACAGACTACTCTGAGTCTGACTACGCAGCACATACTATCTGTGTCAAAGAGATGAGTACAATTAGGGGCTATCGATATGTAAATCTCATTTTTCATTTTTTCTCTCTTATTTACAGTAAAAAGCTAGATACCCATATTGCACAAGTTCACAGATACCTCAAATTAGATAAAAATTATCACCAAAGGTCCACAAAAGACATCAAAAGCAAAAATCTGAACCATGTACATGACTTTACTCCTTACCTTGCAGAATTTACTGAACACTGGAAAAACGATAGTATCAGCCGCAATAGTCTCAGCATGCTTTCTAACCAAGGTTATCCACTGAATTAAAGTGTTAATGTAGTTAAAGACATGATGAAAACTTAAAAATTGAACAAAAGTTGATTTCTTGTCTTCTAAATGAGAAAAAAAAAACCTACTGATGTTTCTAGATCAAAAGACAACAGCTATGAATATGATAACCTGGGATCCTTTTCTCCATCTGTCCTTGGGTATTGTAGGAAACATCTTGGCATTATAGCGTACATCCTTCCTGTCAAGAAAGCTAGAAGAATGACCATATAGCTTAGTCTTTTCCATGTCTACATTGAAAAATGTCAAAGCATAAGAACAATATGAAAAATAACCTTTTGGTAGCCTACCTATCCACAAAACTTTTTGAAGAAGACATCATGTAGCTATATATATAGCTGAAGTTGTAAAGAGGAACACAGCTGCCATATAAAATCAATGAATCAGAAATTAAAATGGCCAAGAACATTGGAAGTGATTTCAGAGCATCAAAGTTGTAAGACATCAAAAAAATTAAAAATGACCTGTTATAAGATGGGGAAGAAAAAGGAATCGGTTGAAAGTAATACTTGCTTGGCTATGAAACCAACGAAAAAAAAAATATGGGATAACATTAACTTGAACATATTTGGAAATACTAAAACAACAGGTTCTTCTTTTCTTTTTGTCTGTCCAGTGAATTGCATCAACTTACCATAAGCAAAATATCTTCAGCTGGATAGTTAACTATCATTTATCACTATTTCCAATTAGATTAAGGGCAGTTACATGGAAAATGAAATGGCCTCTTCATGCAATTTTATATGACTGTATTTGTAGAATTGTACTGTAGTAGCACTAAAACAACAACAAACCATTCAGGTTAACTTAGAACAAACCTCAAATATCAAAACACACATGCACCACTTATGACATACCATGCTAGATCCATAAAAGTTTGAAGTTCACGAGTCTCAACTCTTATAGGAGTTATGTACTATGCGAGTCATGAAGATCCATTAGGGCTTCATATAATATATATTCATCACACCTATGATATGCCATGCTAAATTGAGATAAATTAGAAAGCTAACAAGCCTCAACTCTTATAGGACTGCAACCATGTGAGATATGACGATCAACCAAAACTTCATATAACAGAATCACAAACTTATCCTTCTGTATACAAGCAAAAGTATGCTTACTAATGACTGATTAGAATCACAAAATATACCCATATAGTTATCCAATCAAAACAATGGGATATGCTTCCAAGTCAGATGATAGACAAGCTACTGATCCACAACGGATTTATTTAGGGTAGAACATTCAACATTCAATCAATGTTTTTAAAAGATTAGAAAATTAGGACTCAGTTGATAAGGCTTTTTCTTACCCAAAAAAAATAATTTTGGTTGATATGCAGTCTTTGTATTATGTTATTATAGAAGAAGGCCGTATAAAAGGTTTAGTTAGAAATTAGTATAACTTTTGGTGTTTAGAAATGTCTTCTCAAATTTAGGGGGATTTTGACAATTGTGCTGATTAGCTTTCAATGAGAAAAAAAATGCATAAGATATCCTTTCTACCTTCATTGCTCTTCTTTTCTCAAGTATGTTTCTAGCTTTTTCTCTTAGATTTCTTTAAAAAAAAAAAACTCTTGTAACCAATACTTGGGGACAAATCACATTGCTTAACATTTACAATAAACATAAGGTAGAGGTCAATCAAAGACCTTTCTAACTAATTGATAGGAATATTCAGAACTATCCAAACTATGATTTTAGAGTAATGGCATACGGCAAGTATCAACAAAATCAGGAAGACCATGTACATAGGTTCAACATTTATTTACAAAAGTTAAATTTCTATCGTAACTTTTTATGGGTCAGCAATACATGTCTATACTGTCAAAACTTGATGCAACATCAAAAATTGGGTTTCTAAACCTGCTTAACCTAGTTGTTTCTCTTTTTGCAAAGCTTGCATCTCATTGCAGCACATGAGAACAGGACACACATGAGCAAGTAAATAAAGTGAATATTGGTGCAGATGTTGTTTTAGTTCTACTTAAGACTGAGTATCAAAACTAGGGAGTAGGATTCTTTCAAATGACAAATGAAAAGATTCCTAAAGAGTTGGTGCCAGACATTTCACAAGCTTATAACTGAAAATTTTAATAAGAAACCACATATGGAAATAGGAACGTCATTTCCACAAACCACATGCTTCATTTTCCGATCAGATATAAGCCCTAAAATATATTTTGTTTCATGCGTATAATAAAAAACAACAAAAAATCATGGGATAGACATGAAAAAAAATGGTATTAATCTCCAAGAACGAACTCAAGAAACACCCACTACCTATCGGAGATCAAGGCAAACCGTTGGTTAGCCGGATCCTTGAGAGCCACAGCGAGCAGCAACCGCTCTGCTTCGATCATAGTTGCCTCACCCCACACCACCTGCAAACCCCAAAACCTCTCTGCCACAACATCAAAATTCTGCTCGAGATTCAAATGATAAAATAAGAACTCAGAGAGGATTGCAAGACCCTTATGCCATTCTGAAGCTGACGGCCAAAGAAGAACGGCGATCTTGTCGTCGTCCTATCGAACACAAAGCCCGGCTCGGAGTGGATATATATCGAGTATTTCTCCTCTTCCGCTTTCTGCACAGAGCACCAACAGCAAAACTCTAGATCGCATCAAAGAAGAGAACCGGAGAAAGGGATTCTTGACGATGGCGATGCCTGGAAGAAGGTGTGCCAGACGAAATCCAGCGGGAGATTGGAGCGGGCGAGGAACAGGAAGGCGATCTTGGGAGGGGCGAGCAAGGGCACCTCCACGAGGTCGACCGGGGAGGGCGATCTCGAGCAGATGCGGATCAGCGCGAGCGTGCACGCGAGCACCGACAGGCACAGGATCAGCTGCAGGCCCAGCCGGAGCCTGCTTCGGGCGACGGGCAGCGCGGCTAACGCCAGCGACGACGACGACGAGGGCACCCTCTTCTTCATCGTCGCCGTCCCGGCGATGAAAGGCTTCTAATTCGATCGCCCACCGCGATGCCGCCAACGGATTTGGTTTGGGTCGATAAATATATAGTGGAAAATGGTATGCTTATTGTGCTTTGAATTGTTGCGCGTAATAACTAACAAATATTTCGTTTGAAATCTCACGAGTTTGTGGAGTCGATCACAAACAAATACGTATCGATTTGGTTAGTGTCGTTCCAAAAGCATTTTACGAATCTAAAAGTACAATAAAAAAGGGAAATTATAAAGGAATTAAAGTACTTGCTTGCCATGCAAAGATTTGTTGGAGAGTGTCTTTTGGTTGGGTTGGAAGGGAAGCAAAGACCCACCACTACTACATGGAGGAGAAAGAAAGCATGGGGAGAGTAGTCACACGTCTTCATTTGTGTCAGCTCACATAAGGATTTAAGATTCCTCTCATAAGGTGAATGAGCCTTTATCTATCCGTCAACAAGATTTGATATCAGCAAAAGTATCTAGAATTTTCATTTTAAATATTTTCCTTGAATCATAGTTATCAGAATCTGATCATACCAATTAAATCCATAAATCAAGAACTAGACTTGGGCTAATTATATATTACTTTTGTAGTTATCTACCTTTAACATCTCGATCCTTATATTTTAAAAAGTTATGAAAGTGAAACATCTAAATTTATTTATTTTAACGTCATCCATTTTACTAATAAAAATATAAAAAAATAAATTTAACGTTTCAATTAATAGTGATGAACAACATCAGTGGTGATGGATGATATTACCGCTTGGGACTATTGTGGAGAAGAAGAGTGACGATGAGAGATATAGTCACTTTATATATGGGTCGACATCGACACAGATACAGAGCGATGCCGCTTGACATCTACATTGATGGTCTTTTCACTGTTTGGTAACTACGTCTGTCGATGCAGATGCAAAGCAATACTCACCTCTCATCGTTGTTCCCCTTATCCATAACAATCACCCGCAGTCTTCATTGGAGTCACCATCTACTACTACCAATATTGTCTATCATCACTAACTAGAACATTAAAAGTTTTATTTTTGTATTTTCATCGATAAGACCGATGATACCAGGATAAATTAATCTAAATATTTCACTTTCATAATCACAGAAATATTAATATATTTTTTAAAAAATATAAAATTTGAAATACTAAAAGTAACCGACTCTAAGGGATAACATATAATTAAACCTCAGTTTCGATTGCATGATATTTTGAATCGAAACAATTGACTTGCTCAATCAAATTGGTTTCTGAGTGCACTCTATTTTCTCTTTTTATAATATCTTATTAAAACAAATATATTTATATTTATACTGAATAATTCATGAAATGGCATATGAGTCCAATCGACGAAAGAGAAGGTTGTCACCACGGATCTACCATGATCAACTACTTTGTGAAACCAACCTCCGCACCGTGCTCTTGACATGACCCATCTTGAGAGAGACCTGCAAGCAAAGCCAATCCTTCCCCATTTCGCACATCCTTCATCCAATAATAAATTTATCACACATATATATATATATCCGGAAAATAATATGAATTATATTAATTTTTAGAACATGATGATTCATTTGAACCTTGTTTTGAAAATGCATGTTTAGGTGAGATTAGACTCACCCCAAATCATCAACATATTGACTCATAATTACATGTTTCGATTTGACTACAGCTGTTAATTACATGTCAGTGATAACTATTTTGATTAGGCAAACCATAAATCCAAAAAACCTTAAGCTATTAGGAAATAACTTTGTACAAGTATAAGCTCTAATATCCCCTCTCCCTCTCTCATGTGTAAATATTTTAACTTGAGGTGCTTCGAGAGGGTTACTTAATTCCCTTAATATTTGAGGTAACAACAGCTCATGTATGCCGCACTCGTTGACTGAATCGCACTGACTTTGACTTTGACTTTGACTTTGGGAGCTCAATCACTGTGTTCATGTCGGCAGGAAGCGAAGTCCATTTTCACAGACTACAGTGGAAGAAGATACCCACAAATACTGTCACGTTTGAACACGGAAACTACACGGCGGCTGCTGAGGCGATGCCATGGCGAGAACAAAAGCAATGTTAGAAGGCACAAATAGCAACGAATTATGGTGGAAATAATTAATTAGCAACATAAATAATTTTCTAAATTATATGTCCAATGACGATAATATACAATATTTCCGATTTAGTCTCACAGTTTCTCGATTTATCAGAACCAGTTGAGGTCCCAATCTGCTTTGTGAGTGTTCAACAAAGAATAAATGTCTATATGATCACTAGTGATGTTAGAATTAGAAAAGGTTTTTTTATGTTTAATATTATATCTGTTTATTTCATAGTATTAATCTATGCATCCAAAGAAGTTAAAATGAAGGTGAATTAGGATCAGGAAGATCATCTTATGATTAAGATACCCAGTTTGCAACTTTGTTTTGCATCATCCTATTACATGAACACATTATCAGAAATCATATTTTATTTGTAGGATACATTTGATGTCTTTTTCTTTTCTTTTAAATGAGAAGACTACCTTGCACTTATGCACTTTCCAGGGTGGAAGAACACCATCTGAGTATTGTATTGAGATGCTGCTCACTGAGGTTGAGTTTTTTTTTTTGTGGTCTTTAAGTCTCTTTGATGAATTTTTTTTATTTAAAGCTACAGTTATTTTTTTTCTCTAGTAAAAAAAGTTTTATTAGAAAAGATAAAAAATATTTTTATTCGTGAATAATTATGTATCGTTTTAATAGAAGATAAGATGAGAAAAGATCATTTAAGATGACATAAATATAGGAGACATTTGGATGCGATAGTCAAAAGAAGCAAAATGATTATTGTTAGTAGTATGAGAAAAGATATAGAAAGACTTAAAAAGACCTTAGTAAAAGCTATAAATAAAGAATTAAGTATTTTAAACTTAACTAAATATATGACTTTTTACATATCTAAATAATGAGTAGTTGATCCTAAATAATTAGCACTGACAGTTTTATTATATTTGATGATGATGAAAAGGTAAAAAAAAAAGAAAAAAAAGAGAGAAGCTATATTGAATTTTAATTCTATAGTCAGGTAATATTAGTATAATGTCAATATGATATGGGTCAACTTTTATCAAACTGATGTTGTTTTACTATTACTACATTTATTTTTCTTCTTTTTTTCTTGAAAAGATTATTGCTACAATAAAGTGGACACAATTTGTCATATTATTGTGTATTTGGAGTTGAGCAAGCATAAATGTGATTCCAGGAATTGCATGGAGTGTCATTGGAAGCCAAGTATATGCTGGTTCTTATACATGAGAATTGTATCAGCCTGTTGCTGCATCAATCAGCATGCTACAGAACCTTTGTGCACTGCAATTTGCTGCAGGTATCAGGGAAGTCTTACCAGTGATGATTCCTTGGAACAAGGTTGAACATGTGAAGCCTGCAGGAGAAATGTGCAGAGCAAGTGTACTCGTAGTGTAAATCCTAATGGTGCCGAAAGCTAAAGAAAAGTTGAGTTCCTGCTGAACAAGATTCTCATGTTCAGGTTTAATCTGCATCTCGAGGTAGTCTTCTTCCCCTGTTTCAGTCAAGTTTGGTGCTTCCCATGAATAAATAACTACAATAATCTGCACAGATTCTGATCCAACATATGCCTGCTCAGTCTGGAGCGCTCTCAGACAGCAGCTTGTACTGTAATCTATTTCTTTTCGAGCTCCAGTTGGAATCCAAAGTGGAGCTCACACGGCAATGCAGTAAAAAGCTTGAGAAGTACACCGATCCGGTTGATCTCAAAGCACCGCACGTGGAAGCACAATGCAGAGTTACAGGCTCAAACGTCACATGGCACCATTGATGAGCAAGAAGGAGAAGAGTAGTTTTCTTGCTGAAATCCTTCGACAATGGCAAGAAGAAGAGCACAGTCAAAAAAACTATCTCATAGTCTATATGGATCTGTGACTATTTACATGGAGCTGAAGTCTCGCCATGACATTGGCAGGAAAAAGAAGATGAAATGGCTAATCATGCCAGCAGAGGAGCATGACGACGCAGCGTTGGATGATGTAAAGCCTGGCCTTTTGCTGTCGCAGCGCCCTGCTGAGCCCTCCTCTCTGCGGCACCTTCCCATGGCTCCTCATCTTCATGCTGGCCAACACGTTGAAGTACCGATTCCTTCGTCTCTTTCAGCACTTCAGATGGGAGTGTTTGCAGCTCGGTGGCTTTCTTTGGCAACGCATGGAGGGCTTATATAG